>PVJS01020678.1:0-32333 GCA_004027185.1 Glis glis | reverse complement strand
GCGGTACTGGGGATTGAACCCAGGGGCATTCTACCTCCAGGCTACACCCCCGGCCCTATTTTTTATACTTTATTATGAAACCGGGTCTCATGAAGTTGCAGAGGGCCTCACTAAGTAGAGAGAGAGAGAGAGGGAGAGACAGGAAGAGAGAGAGAGACAGAGCTGAGGCTGGCCGCGAACCCAGATCCTCCGGTCTCCGCCTCCCAAAGTACTGGGATTACAAGCGTGCGCCACCATGCCCGGCTTTTATTGTTTATTTTGAAACAGGGTCTCACTAAGTCTCCGAGGGCCTCACTAAGTAGCTAAGACTGGCCGCGAACCCGGATCCTCCAGTCTCAGCCTCCCCGACACTGTTTTGTTTTGTTTTGAAACAGGGTCTTGCTAGGTTGCTGAGAGTCTCACTACATTGCTAAAGCTGTCCTAGACCCTGTGATCCTCCTGTCTCAGTCTCCCAAGTACTGGGATTACAGGCATGCGCTACCACTCCTGGCCATAGAAACACTTATAAAGAGAACACACAGCCGCATGATGGCGCATGCTTGTAATCCCAGTCCTTGGGAGGCTAAGACAGGAGGATCCGGGTTCACAGCCAGGCTCAGCTACTTAGTGAGGCCCTCCACAACTTAACGAGACCCTGTTTCAAAATAAAGAAATAAAATAGGGCTGGGGGTGTAGCTCAGAGGCAGAATCCTCCTGGGTTCAATCCCCAGTACCCTCCAAAAATAAAAAAAAGCACCCACGCTTTCCACGCTTGGTGAGTGAGCCCGCCTGACTTGTTTCGCAGCCAGAAGCTGACTTATTTTGAAGAGCTCTTTTCCCCTGCAGGTGATGCCAAAGTTGAGCTTGGCAAACAGGTCACTTCCCTTGTATTTGAGTTTAGTCATCCTGTACAAAGAAACAGAAGGAGGAAGCCACTCCTCCGGGCTCTGCCTCTGCTGTGAAGAGGGACCCTCGCCCACAGAGCCAGCCTGGCACTCGGTCGACTCTGTCGTTGGCCCGGACGGTCGGTCCACGCCAGGCTCTTCCCCGCCGCACTGCCTCTGGTCTCCGTTGGCTGCTCTGTGCCCAGATTTCAAATCCAAACATGTTTTTCTGGCTGAGCGTGGTGGGCCATGCCTATAATCTCAGTACTTGGGAGGCTGAGACAGAAGGATCACAGGTTTGAGTCCAGCCTTAATAATTTAGTGAGGACCTTAGCAATTTAGCAAGACCCTGTTTCAAAAAATAAAAAGTGAGCTGAGCGTGGTGGTGTACACCTGTAATCCCAGCACTTGGGAGGCTGAGACAGGAGGATTACAAATTTGAGGACAGCCCCAGCTCCTTAGCAAGGCCCTCAGCAACTTAGACCCTATTTCAAAACAAAAAAGGGCTGGGAGTGTAGCTCAGAGGTAGAATGCCCCTTAGTACCAAAAAAATAAAAAATAAAAAAGTTTGGGCTTGTGGTGGTAACATCCCAGCCTCCAAAGGCGAGAAGCTATACTTTGGGAAATACATTTCTTCCCAAGGAGCTGTGCTTTGGCCTCCAGCCCCGCGGATGTGCAGTTTGCATCTTATTACTGTGGGGGGTTTGTACCCCAGTTTGCTTTCCCAGGCTGCAGGCAGAGACACCCAAAGCCCTTTTCTTTCCCTCCCCAGCTCACCACCCCGTTTCTCCTTTGCAGGGTTTGGTTGCCAACCTGACCCTTGGCTCCAGGATCCTCACGAACTGGACCATCTTCCCGCTCAACACAGAGGACGCCGTGCGCAGCCACCTGGGGGTTTGGGGGGATCGGCACGATAAAGACGACGCTCACAGCTCGTCCAACTACACGCTCCCGGCCTTTTATGTGGGCAACTTCTCCATCCCCGAGGGGATCCCAGACCTGCCGCAGGATACCTTCATCCAGTTCCCCGGGTGGACCAAGGTACGCATCTTTATGGAAAGAGCTTGGACTCAGGCTCAAACATCTGGTTTTTAGCATGTAAGAAAGAATCAAAAGGGCTATGAATAGCTGGGCCGCACACTTGTAATCCCAGTACTTGGGAGGCTGAGACAGGAGGATCACAGTTTCGTGGCCAGCCTCAGCTACTTAGTGAGGTCCTCAGCACCTTAGTGAGACCTCATTTCGAAATAAAAAAATAAAATAGGGCTGGGGGTGTAGCTCAGAGATAGAATGCCCCTGAGTTCAATCCTTAGTACATACGTACATACATACATACATACATACATACATACATACATGGTTGGTGGGTATAGCTCAGAGGTAGAGCCTCCCTGGGTTTAATCCCCAGGACCACAAAAACATTTTTTTAAAACTTTAGCTGGAGCCAGGCGTGGTGGCACACAGTTGTAATCCCAGCACTTGGGAGGCTGACTGGAGGATCCAGGTTCGCAGCCAGCCTCAGCTACTTAGTGAGGCCCTCCGCAACTTAGTGAGACCCTGTTTCAAAATAAAGAACAAGCTGTGCATGGTGGCGCACGCTTGTAATCCCAGTACTTTGGGAGGCAGAGACCGGTGGAGGATCCGGGTTCGTGGCCAGCCTCAGCTCTCTCGTTCTCTCTCTCTCTCTCTCTCTCTCTCTCTCTCTCTCTCTCTCAGTGAGGCCTCCGCAACTTCGTGAGACACGGTTTCGAAATAAAGTATAAAAAATAGGGCCGGGGGCGTAGCGCGGAGGTAGAACGCCCTGCGTTCAATCCCCGGTACCCCCCCAAAAAAAAATAAAGAACAAAAAATAGAGCTGGGGGTATAGCGCAGAGGTAGAATGCCCCTGGGTTCAATCCCCAGTACCCCCCCCCAAAAAATTTAGCTGGGTCTGGCTTGGTGGCACACCCCTATAATCCCTGTAGTTGGAAGGCTGAGATAGAAGGATCACAGGTTCAAGGCCAAACCCTCAGAAACTTTGCAGACCCTGTTTCAAAATAAAAAAAATTCAGCTAGGCGTGGTGGCTCACACTTGTAATCCTTGAGAGTACTTGGGAGGCTGAGACAGGAGGATCGCAGATTGGAGGACAGCCTCAGCAAGTAGTGAAACTCTCATCAGCCTAATGAGATCCTGTTTCAAAATAAAAATAAAATAGAGATGAGGGTGTAGCTCAGAGGTAGAATGTCCCTGGGTTCCATCCCCAGTACCACACACAGACAAAAAATAAATATATAAATAAAATAAAAAATACAACAGGGCTGAGGGTGTATCTCAGTGGTCGAACACCCCTGGGTTCAAACCCCTAGTGCCACACACACACACACACACACACACACCAAAAAAAAAAAAAAAAAGGAAAGAGAAAGAGAGAAGAAAGGGAGGAGAGAGAGAGAAAAAGGAACTGGCTTGATGTACTGAATGAAGTCGCTGATAAGGGCGATTCACACGATAAAAAATCACTTCTGATGACTGGTGACACCTTGGTCGGATGTGGCTTTCTGGTCGAGGCCGAATGCACGTGACCTGGATTTGGGTGGGAAGGGGTCGGGCGTGTTTTGCTCTGTCCCCAAAACCCAGGCCTGTGCTTCATCTGACGGGGCTCCTGGAGTTAGGAAGCGTTCCCAGCACCACAGCGAGCGTCGCCCTGGGTGTCCACACCGGCAGTGTCGCGCTCAGCCCTACCGGGACACTTGTTTGCATTGCTTATCTCTTCGTCTCGTATTTAAATCCTGTGTAGCTTTTCACGTTCGTAGTCTCTTGCAGTAGGCTTGGGTGTATAACAAACTGTGGATGGACTGGGGCATAACTAACAACTTGCACCAGAGGGAAGAGTGGATTAAGAGAGACCCGTGCTGGGGCTAAATCCCCGTCACTTGTGTCTGGGAAGTGCAGCTGCTATACGTATTCACTGTCGGGGATTCGACCTTCCACACATGTGGAGGAGCTGGTCGTGTGGGGAAGTCAGGAGACGCGCTCGCCCGCTCTCCTGCAGCCCTGGCACAGGGGTTCAAGGGGGATCTGAGCAGGGCGTGGTGGCGCACGCCTGTAATCCTAGTACTTGGAAGACTGAGACAGGATATTGTAGGTTCACGGCCAGCCTCAGCAATTTAGCAAGGCACTCAGCAACCTACTGAGACCCTGTTTCAAAATAAAAAATAAAATCAGGCTAGGGGTGTAGCTCAGAGGTATAATGCCCTTGGGTTTAATCCCCAGTACCACAAAAAAAAAAAAGAGGGATCTGAGGGGGGCAAGTCTAGACACTTGGGTATTTTGGGGACCCACAGTCTTTGGGGACTGTTGCCTCTAATTATTGGTGGGCAGGGCCTGCATGGAGGATGAGCAGGAGCTCGCCAGGGACCGCTGCCCCTGTCTCTGTACTGACCTTGACGACCTCCCACAGCAGTTGCTGGCCTCAACCCTGCGATCCTCCCATCTCAGCTTCCCAAGAACTGGGATTACAAGTGTGCGCCACCACACCTGGCTTTTTTTTTTTTTTTTTTTTTTTTTTGAGACATGGTCTTGCTAAATTGCCCAGGCTGACCTCGAACCTGCGATCCTCTTGCCTCAGCTTCTGGAACAGCTGGGATTGTGAGAATGGCCACCTTGCCCTCCCAGCTTGGCTTGGCCTTTGTGGGAAAGGAGGGATGAAGCCTGTCCCAGCACGCCTGTCCTCCTGCTTCGCACACAGCCCTCTCTAACCCACCTTTGAAGCCGTCTTCTCCCTTGACCGCAAAAACGTAAAGTGTCTGTGTTCTCTAATACTGCAAAAACAAGGCCCGGGCAGATTGTAAGCTGATAAAAACCCAGTATGGTTGTCATGGTATGTGCCTTTTAGGATGGACGGAGTATCATATCCCGTGGTAAAAACAAGAGTAGAATCGTTCTGAGAACTGCAAAAGTGTCATCCTTTCTCTATATGACTTAATCCAGCAGACAGGTTGGGTTTTTTTTGTTTTGTTTTGTTTTTTGATACTGGGGATTGAACCCAGAGGTGTTCTACCTCCAAGCTACACCCCAAGCCCTATTTTATTTTTTATGTTGAAACAGGGTCTCACTAAATTGTGGAGGGCCTCACTAAGTTGCGGAGGCTGGCCTTGAACCTGCCATCCTCCTGTCTCAGCCTCCCAAGCACTGGGTTTACAGGTGTGCACCACCACTGCACCCCTTTATCCATCTCCAGGGGTAGTTTTGGGGATGGCTCCTGGTGCCTGTCCTAAGGCTGCGGGCCCCAAGCTTCTCTGTGCCCACGTGTGCTCACTGGGCGTACTGCAGATGGCTTGGTGGAGACCCGCCCGAGGAGGGGAGGACACGCTTCTCTGATGGGGCAGATCTCTTCCCTGCGCAGAGAGGTATTGTGCAGAGCCGGCCCATGCCTGGGGCCGGGGCAGCATTCAGAATCTCGCAGAAACAGCCCCACAGTCTGTGCTGTCAAGCGGAAGCTTGACAAGACAGATCTGTGCGTCAGCGGAAGCCAGGCAGGGACCAGACGCGGTCTCCGGATGCGGGCTCGTCTGTCTGGGGCGATGCTTTGTGATGCCGTCCACTCTCCCTCTGCCCAGGTATCTCACCAGGATGCTGGATCAAGGCTGGCCCAGGCCACCTCTGAGGGGGATTTCTTTCTTCGTGTGTAGGTGGTCCTGGGGATTGAACCCAGGGGCATTCTAGCTCCGAGCTACACCTCCAGCCCCTTTTATTTTTTGTTTTGGAAGCAGGGTCTTGCTAGGTCACTGAATGTCTCGCTAAACTGCTGAGGCTAAAGCCGGGCGTGGTGGTGCACGCTTGTAATCCCAGTACTTGGGAGGCTGAGACAGGAGGATCCGGGTTTGTGGCCAACCTCAGCTAGTTAGTGAGGCCCTCCACAACTTAGTGAGACCCTGTTTCAAAATAAAGATTAAAAAATAGGGCTGGGGGTGTAGCCCAGAGGTAGAATGCCCCTGGGTTCAATCCTCGGTACCACAAAAAAAAAAGAATAAAAAATTGGGCTGGGGGTGTAGCTTGGAGGTAGAATGCCCCTGGGTTACATCCCCAGTACCACAAAAAAAAAAAAAAATTTGCTGAGGCTGGTCTTGAACCTGTGATCCTCTTGTCTCAGCCTCCCAAGTACTGAGACGACAGGCGTCCGCCAGCACGCCCGGCTCCTGGGGACATTTCTTGCCTCTGCTCCTGCGCCTTCGCCCTCTCCGCAGTTCTGTGGCTCATCCCGGGTTGACGGTCTTGTGTCTGTCTCTCCCCAGGGCCAGGTGTGGATTAACGGCTTTAACCTCGGCCGCTACTGGCCGGCACGGGGCCCGCAGGTGACCTTGTTTGTGCCCAAGCACATCCTGACCACCTCGGCCCCCAACAACATCACAGTGCTGGAGCTGGAGCGCGCGCCCTGCGGCGACCCCGGCCTGGACCCGTGTGTCGTGGAGCTGGTGGACACGCCGGTCATCGGGAAGCCTGTGAGCAATGGTTATCTCCTCCCGGACCTGCTCAAGCCAAACTCCTGGGGGCACTTCCAGTAACGACCGCAGCCCCCGGGGCGGGTCGCCCTGCACACACCTTACGGACCTCGGACCTCGGACCTCGTCGCATCCACATTCTCAGGAATATTAGATTGGAAAATTAGTTTTGGGCGTGCGTTTTATACCTGAGGTTTCCTTGCAGCCCTGAGGTGTCCGGCCCCAGGCCCTCAGGGGCCCCCCTGGGTGTATGACAGCGGTGACTGCACAGGAAGGCACAGATGAATCTGTGGGGCTGGAGTGGAAGCTGTAAAACTGGTCCTGATGTTGATCTTGATTTTGGAAGAATCATGTCTTTTTGCTAAATAAAATTTGTACTCAAGTGATGAAGCTCCTGTTCTTATTTTTATTTATTTTATTTTTGTGATACTGGGGATGGAACCCAGGGGCATTCTACCTCTAAGCTATACCTCCAGCCCTATTTTTAATTTTTATTTGGAAACAGGGTCTCACTAGGTTGATGAGAGTCTCACTACTTGCTAAGGCTGTCCTCAAACCTGTGATTCTCCTGTCTCAGCCTCCCCAAGTACTGGGATTATAAGCATGCGCCACCGCACCTGGCTGAGGCTCCTGTTTTTAATGCTGAGCAGCTATTAAATTAGGTGGTCTGACTTAAATCGTAACTAGACTGGAGTGGGCTGAATAAACCACCAGTTTGAGGTTCCGAGGGATAGAAAATAGTCTTGGTTTGATCTAATAGACTGCTGCTTTTCTGACTCTTGTCTGACTTGCTTTTGATTTCTGTGATATCTACTAGGTAACCCATTAATACAGCTCCAGACACTTAGGCACACGACCTAAATGAGCAACAGTTGCCCCCTGTGCACAGTACGGTCCATCTGTACAGTAGGATAGTATTTAGCCTTTAAAATGGTGGTGCAGCTGGGTGCAGTGGTGCACGCCTGTAATTCCGGTCCTTGGGAGGCTCAGACAGAAGGATTGCAGGTTCAAGGCCAGCCTCAGCAATTTAGCAAAAGTCTCATCAACTCAGCGAGACCCTGTTTCAAAACAAAACAATAAGCTGGGCGTGGTGGTGCATGCTTGTAATCCTAGTTCTTGGGAGGCTGAGACCAGAGGATCACAGGTTCGTGACCAGCCTCAGCTACTTAGTGAGGCCCTCCGCAACTGAGTGAGACCCTGTTTCAAAATAAAGAACAAAAAATAGGGCTGGGGGTAGAGCTCAGAGGTAGAATGCCCCTGGGTTCAATCCCCAGTACTGCAAAAAAAAAAAAACAGGGTTTGGGAGTACAGGTAGAAATTATGTTTCCTTGATCACAAGAGGCGGTTACAGAAGCTACTCAAAAAGCCTACCTGAGCCAGGCGTGGTGGTGGTGCATGCTTGTAATCCCAGTACTAGGGAGGCTGAGATTGGAGGATCCAGGTTCGCAGCCAGCCTCAGCTACTTAGCGAGGCCCTCAGCAACCGAGTGAGACCCTGTTTAAAATAAAGAACAAAAAATAGGGCTGGGGGTGTAGCTCGGAGGTAGAATGCCCTGGGTTCAATCCCCAGTACCGCAAAAAATAAAAAGATAAAAAATAAATAAAAATTTTAAAAAAGGGCTGGAGGTGTAGCTTGAAGGTAGTATGCCCCTGGGTTCAATCCTCAATACCAAAAATAAATAAATAATGATGTGGATCTATACTTATTTATGCGAAAACACTTTCACGGAACATTATTGATCCCATTTTGTCTGTTTTGTCACAGGAACCGCCCATATCCACACGCTCACTCCAGTCCTGTACACGTGTCAGTAGACAGGCATACACACGTGCACACGCTACGTGCGTGCATGGACATGCAGAGCTGCGGAGTTGCGTGGTTTGCGTGTCTTGACGTGTTTGTTCTACACCATGCACAGTTCTGAGCAGATCGTATGTTGAAGGTACTTGTCCCTCCCCAGCTCTCTGAGGAACGAACCGTCCTCTCCCCGATTTCCAGATCCTGCGCTGTGAGCGGCAGAGACGGGGTTGGAGCCCGGCTAGTCTTGCTCTCGTGTCTAGGCACACACTTCACGCATAGAACAGTAATCGCTGCTTCTTTTTCTTTTTTTTTTTTTTTTTGCGGATTGAACCCAGGGGCGTTCTACCTCCGAGCTATACCCCCGGCCCTATTTTTTATTCTTTATTTTGAAACCGGGTCTCACAAAGTTGCGGAGGGCCTCACTAAGTAGCTGAGGCTGGCTGCAAACCCGGATCCTCCGGTCTCAGCCTCCCAAGTACTGGGATTACAAGGGTGCGCCACCACACCCGGTTTAATCGCTGCTCCTGTTGCATAGGAAAGGTTTGGGATAACATAAAAAAGATGTTAATATGATTAATACCTGAGTGGTAAGCAGTTGGGAGAAGGTTTACTTTTTCTAATCTTTCTCTCTCTGTATAATTTGTGTGTGGTATTGGAGATTGATCCCAGAGGCCTTCTACTACTGAGCTATACCCCCAACCCTTTTTATTTTTTTAATTTTGAGACCAGGTCTCGCTAAGTTTCTGAGGCTAACCTCTAACTTGGGATCTTCCCGTCTCAGCCTCCTAAGCACTGGGATTAAAGAGCATGCGCTGCCACACCCAGCTTCTAATCTGTATTTTTGGGGGGAGGTGATAATGGGGATCGAACTGAGGGGGGCATTTTACCTCCAAGCTACACACCCAGCCCTGTTTATTTATTTATTTATTTATTTTGGTTTTTTGAAACAGGGTCTCCCTAGGTTGCTGAGAGTCTCACTACTTGCTGAGGCTGCCCTTGAACCCTCCTGTCTCAGCCTCCAAAGTGCCAGGATTACACGCATGCACCACCACACCAAGCCCTATTTTTTATTCTTTATTTGAAACAGGGTCTCCCTAAGTTGCAGAGGGTCTCACTAAGTAGCTGAGACTGGCCACAAACCTGCAATCCTCCTGTTTCAGCCTCCTAAGTACTGGGATTACAACCGTGCGCCACCACACCGAGCTCTAATCTGTATTTTTAATCATTTGCAGAAATTATGTAGTTTTTGTAAAGGAGGGAGAAGGAAAGGATTTTTTATGTCAATCTATAACATTTTTCGTGGCAGTGCGCGTTTCCCTCTTTCATAGGCACACATAACAACTATCCCGCTACAGCAGGGATTTTAAAGTTGGGGAGAGCCAGCTGCAGGAGGTATATTTGCATTGAGACAGACTGAGACTAGACCCTCATTCTAAGGCCTGTTTCCACAGCGTCTTTGTCTGGACGTCCACGCCAGGGGGTGTTCGGGTACCACTGGGTAGAGGAGGTGCTTTGTGGACCCACTGCCTCCTTTCATCAGTCCCCCACTGCTGAGTTACCGGAAACATAAAACGATACTGCAGGACCGGCCAGACTGGTGAGCTTTGGAAAGAAATGTAAGGCGATTCCTTTTACAGCATATGTACATAAGCTGGGTGTGGTGGCACACACTTGTCATCCCAGTTCTTGGGAAGCTGAGACAGGAGGATCGAAGATTCGAGGCCAGTCTCAAAAACTTAGCGAGACCCTCAGCAACTTAGTGAGACCCTGTTTTATAATAAAGTAGGCTGGGGTGTAGCTCAGAGGTAGAGTGCCCTTGGGTTCAGTCCCCAGTAGTGCAAAAAATAAGGTAGGTAGCGGGAAACCCATTTTACAGATGCAAATGTTTACAACTTCAGTGAGGGATGGTTGGCTTCAAACCCAGTCTAGCTCCCTCCAAAGCCACAGTGTTTCAACTTGTCAAGGTGAGAGAACTTTGTGGGCTCCCCTCCCCTTCTACAGCATGCCATCCCTTGCTCTGGAAGTTTCTGGAAAGCAGTACCACCCTGGACTCCACTCCATCTCATAGACATTGCTGTCTCCAATGTCATTCTTAAAATAAGATGTGCGTTTATTCCTAATTTCTCTCCATAATCTGTTTCCAATCTGTCTGTCCATGAATTGACTTAAAATTATCCTGTTTCAAGCTGGGCGTGCTGGCGTACGCTTGTAATCTCAGTACTAGGGAGGCTGAGACTGGAGGATCCAGGTTCGCGGCCAGCCTCGGCTACTTAGTGAGGTCCTCCGCAACTTAGTGAGACCCTGTTTCAAAATAAAGAATAAAAAATAGGACTCGGGGTGGAGCTCAGAGGTAGAAGACCCTGGGTTCAATCTCCAGTACCACACACACAAAAAAATTTATTTTGTTTCAGATCTGTCTATCCATGAGTTGATTTAAAATTTTTTTTTTTTTGGTACTGGGGATTTAACCCAGGGGCATTTTACCTCCAAGCTACACCCCCAGTCCTATTTTTTATTTTGAAACAAGGTCTCACTAAGTTGCGGAGGGCCTCACTAAGTAGCTGAGGCTGGCCTTGAACCCAGATCCTCCGGTCTCAGCCTCTCAAGTACTGAGATTATAAGTTTGCACCACCACGCCCGGCTTGGTTTAAAATTTAATTAACTTAATTCTGTGTATGAGTGTTAGCTCTGAAAATAAGGGCACTACCTTTATTACCAGCTATATAAACCTTTTATATTAAGTTTATCATTGTGCAGACTTTAATATTCCCAGCTTTTCTGAGCAGGCCTGGGCTAACCCAGCCATTCCCCTGGTGACCTTTGACTTCTACTACTTTCTCTGTCATTCTTCTGATGGATATTACAGCCTTGCCCTCTGTACCCTTGGTTTATATGTAACCCGGGTCTCTATGATCTGCAGAACATCTTAGCTTCAACAGCTCTACTGAGACGTGGTGTACAGATCATAAAATTCACCTGTAGTAAGGTGCAAGTCCGTATGCAGCTGTGTCCATCGATGCAGCTCTAGAGCCATCGGCACAGTCCAGTTAGAACACTTCTTCAGCCAGGCGTGGTGGTGCACGCTTGTAATCCCAGTACTTTGGGAGGCGGAGACCGGAGGATCTGGGTTCGCGGCCAGCCTCAGCTCTCTCTCTCCCTCCCTCCCTCCCTCCCTCTCTTTCTCTCTCTCTCTCTCTCTCTACTTAGGCCCTCCGCAACTTCGTGAGACCCGGTTTCAAAATAAAGTATAAAAAATAGGGCCGGGGGTGTAGCGCGGAGGTAGAACGCCCCTGCGTTCAATCCCCGGTACTGCAAAAAAAATAAATAAATAAATAAATAAAATAAAAAGGGCTGGGGGTGTGGCTTGGAGGTAGAATGGCCCAGGGTTCAATCCCCAGCACCACAAAAAAAAAAAAAAGAAAAGAGAGAGAGAGAGGAAGAAAGACAGAAAGAAACTGCCAAGCAAGTTCAGAACATCTTTTTTGAGGCCAGGTTAGTAATGAAGAGGTGTATTACACTTAAAATTCCCAGATTTCTCATCCCTTTCGTCTGCTCTCTCTTTTTCCCCGTCCCTCCGCCTGTTTAGTGTCTTTCTTTGTCTATCCTTGTCAATCTGTCCATCTCTGTTTCTCAGTAAATCCAGCGCATTCAGAATGAAATTGTTCAGCCCTCGTCTGAGGTCGGGTTTTTTGCATTGTTTCCCCAACAAGCCTCGTTGTCTGTGTCAAACGACGCAGAGAGGAAACAGTCGTGCGTGGTCTTCGTTTCTCCCCTTTATGAAAAACAAAGTCATTTTCTGAAGTCACTTTTTAGTCAGGGCGAAGAGTCCGGCTGGCCTGTGGTCGGGTATATGAGTGGCGTGGCCCCGTGGGCTGCGAGGGATGTCAAGCCCGTGTCCACACGGCGGGAGCCTGTGACCGTGGTGTTAAGCCGGGCCCCTGCTCCTGGGGGACTGAGTCGCAGTACCCTTGGCTGTCCCTTGCCCTCCAGCCACTGAAGTTGAATGAGAACTGGACCCGCCGGCTTGCTGGCTGTGTAAATGCCCGGGCAGGGAGGGTGCTGAGCGATTCTCCCCCAGACAGCCGCCCTGCTTTCACCCCGGGGCTTTCCTGCGTGTGACAAGGCCTCCCACGGCCAAAGTCCCCCAGACTCCCAGGCCCGCAGCGTCGGCTCCTGCTGTGAAACAGGACAGACAGAAGCCGGGCTCATGTCTCACTCCATCACTTACGGTGGCATCGTGGACGGAAAGCGAGTCACGTCTCGGCTTCAGTTTCCTCTTCTCTTAAGTCAATGAGGGCTGGGGGTGCAGCCCAGTGGGGAGCGCTTGCCCAGCATGAGTGAGGCCCTGGGTTCCATCCCGAGCACCCCCAAATAGAGAGGTAGATAGATAGATCATCATCAATTCACTGTGCATAGCACTTGGCATGTAGTAGGTGCTTACTAAATGCTAATTCGATTCTTTGTCTTTCTTTCCTTGTTTTTCTTTCTTTGTTGTTGTTTTGGTTTTTTTTTTTTTTTTTTTTGGTACTGGGGATTGAACCCAGGGGCATTCTACCACTGAACTACACCCCCAGGCCTATTTTTATTTATTTATTTATTTATTTATTTATTTATTTTGTAGTACTGGGGATTGGACCCAGGGGCATTCTACCTCTGAGCTATACCCCCAGCCCTATTTTTTATCCTTTATTTCAAAACAGGGTCTCACTAAGTTGTGGAGGGCCTCACTAAGTAGCTGAGGCTGGCTGCAAACCTGCGATCCTCCTGTCTCAGCCTACCAGGTACTGGGATTACAAGTGTACACCACCACGCCCGGCTTGCTCCCAGCTTTTAACCATGAGAGCAGTTGATACTTCTCCGTGTACCCAGTACACGTTCATGCAGTACTTACTCTGAACCCCAAGCCGCTGAGTAGGGCACAGTTCTTGCCCCTCAGGGAGCAGTACCCAACGCGTTACTGGACGATGCCACACTATGAAGGGCAGACAGTGACAGGGAGGTGCCTGGTGCCGTGAGCTGCTGGCGTCGGCCTCGCGCTTGATGTGAAGCAGGGGCTGGGCAGGGTAAGATCCTGCAGCCGAGTGAGATGGAGAAGAGAAGAAGAAGAAAAGACGGGAGTAGGGAGGGCAAGAAGCGCTGCAGGGAGAGAGCCGTGGTGCGAAGCTCCAGGGTCTAGAGAGGACGGGAGTCCAGGAAAGCACGACATGCCGCTCCCGCTGGCTAGACCTTGGGGTGAAGAGAGAAGACGCTGTGGAGATGCGGGGACCACAGCTCCATCCAGCCAGATTATAGTATCCTGAGATATGGATTATTTTCTTTTCTTTTCTTTTTTGTGGCACTGGGGATTGAACCCAGGGACGTTCTACCTCCAAGCTCCACCCTGAGCCTTATTTTTTATTCTTATACTGGGATTACAGACATGCACCACCATGCCTGGCTTAAATGTTCTTAAGCACTATCAAGGTTTAAGACACGAACCTAGAAACTTCAGAGGGTAACATTATGTGTGAAAATAATCCATATTTCACAGCCGGGCGTGGTGGTGTACAGTTGTAATCCCAGTACTTGGGAGGATGAGACCGGAGGATCTGGGTTTGCGGCCAGCCTCAGCTACTTAGTGAGGCCCTCCACAATTTAGTGAGACCCTGTTTCAAAATAAAGAATAAAGGCCGGGCGTGGTGGCGCATGCTTGTAATCCCAGTACTTGGGAGGCGTAGACCAGAGGATCCGGGTTCGCGGCCAGCCTCAGCTACTTAGTGAGGCCTCCACAACTTCGTGGGACCCGGTTTCAAAATAAAGTATAAAAAATAGGGCTGGGGGTGTAGCTCGGAGGTAGAACCCCTCTGGGTTCAATCCCCGGTACCACAAAAAAAAAAAAAAAGAATAAAAAAGAGGGCTAGGGGTGTAGCTCAGAGGTAGAATGCCCCTGGGTTCAATTCCCAGTACCACAAATAATAATAATAATAATAATAATAATAATAATAATATTTCAATCAAGCCCTGCTTCTCCTGGTAGTCAGGTCGGGTGTGAGCTGTGGTCCAGGTTTGATTGGATGGCCAGGAGTCTTGAGAATGAACTCAATGGCCTGTGTATATGAGGGACCCCACGGGACACCGGTTAGAAAGTGCAGATTCCTGGTCACCGCGGGACAGCTTGCTCACAGGCTGGGCATCCCTCCTGGACAAAACCCACGGTCCCAGGGCCCAGCCCCACTCTGTTTTAATTTGCTCTTTGACACTCAGCAAATTCCTCAGGAACTTAGCTGTAAAGTACCTTGAGCTGTGGGTTTCTCTGAAAGAAGTGGGCAGGGAGAAGTTGCCTGGGGCTATAGTGGCGAAGTCAAATGGCAACTCTCGGTGCCCGTGGCGAGGCGGCTGAGGCACCAGGCGAGTGGGCAGGGAGCTCTCAGATCAGGATCAGCTGAGGCCTCCGGAGCGCAGAACAGACACACGTCCCGTGGGCGGCCAGGCTCCTGTGTCCACTGTCTGACACGGCCAGCAGACACGGACACGGCCAGCAGACATGGACATGCTCGCAGACTCGGCAGAACTCTATGGGAGAGGACTCAGGGCCACACCAGAGGGTTTCTGCTCAGAGGCGGTTGGGACGCTGCCAGGGCGGCCCAGCGACCTCCATGAGTCCTTCCTGCCTTTCTTCTCTAAAACTGTGATTCCCAGCTGGGCGTGGCGGCGCACACTTGTAATCCTAGTACTTGGGAGGCTGAGACAGGAGGATCCAGGTTCGCGGCCAGCTTCAGTTACTTAGTGAGGCCCTCCACAACTTAGTGAGACCTGGTTTCCAAATAAAGAATAAAAAATAGGGCTGGGGGTGCAGCTTGGAGGTAGAATGCCCCAGGGTTCAATCCCCAGTGCTGCAAAAATAAAATAAAACAAAAAAATAAAATAAAATTGTGATTCCCTGGAACCTAAATGCCAGCTGTCTCCACTGAAATGGTGTGTGTGTGTGTGTGTGTGTGTGTGTGTGTGTGTGTGTATGTGTGTGTGTTAGTGTGTTACTAAGATTAAATTCAGGGGCTTTTTACCTCTGAGCGACTCTCCCAACCCTACTTTATTTTTATTTTTATTTTTATTTATTTTTTGTTGCGGTACTGGGGATTGAACCCAGGGGTGTTCTACCTCCGTGCTACACCCCCGGCCCTATTTTTTATACTTTACTTTGAAACTGGGTCTCATGAGGTTGCGGAGGGCCTCACTAAGGAGAGAGAGAGAGAGAGATGAGGCTGGCCGCGAACCCGGATCCTCCGGTCTCCGCCTCCCAAAGTACTGGGATTACAAGCGTGCGCCACCACGCTCGGCCTATTTTTATTATTTTTTTATTTATTTGTTTTAGTACTGAGGATTGAAACCAGAGGCATTCTACACCCCCAGCCTGATTTTATTTCTTATTTGGAAACAGGGTCTCACTAGGTTGCTGAGAGCCTCGCTAAGTTGCCGAGGCTGGTGTTGAACCTGCAATCCTCCTGTCTCAGCCTCCCAAGTACTGGAATTACAAGCATGCTCCAACACGTCGGGCTATTTTTTAATTAATTAATTAATTAATGTATATTTGTGGCACAGGGGATTAAACCCAGAGGCATTCCACCTCTGAGCTATACCCCCAGCTCTATTTTTTTTTTTTTTGGGTACTGGGGATTGAACCCAGGGACATTCTACCTCTGAGCTACCCCCCCAGCTCTATTTTATTTTTATTTAGAAAACAGGATCTCGCTAGATTAATGAGAGTCTAACTACTTGCTGAGGCTGTCCTCGAACCTGCGATCCTCTTGTCTCAGCCTCCCAAGTACTGGGGTTACAGGCATACACCACCACACCCAGCTGTTATTTTTTATTTTGAAACAGGGCCTTGCTAAAGTGCTGAGGTTGGCCTCGAACTTGCAATCCTCCTGTCTCAGTCTCCCAAGTCCTGGGATTACAGACATGCACCGTCACGCCAGGCTCTTGTATGCAGTTTTTGTTGTCGTTGTTGTTTTATTTTGTGGCACTGGAGATTGAACCCAGGAGCATTCTACCTCTGAACTAAACCCCCAGCCCTATTTTATTTTTTGTTTTGAAACAGGGTCTCACTAGGTTACTGAGAGTCTCATGAAGTTGCTGAGGCTGACCGAGAACCTGCAATCTTCATGTCTCAGCCTCCCAAGAACTGGGATTACAGGGGTGCCCCACCATACCCAGCTCTGTATGGGATTTTTGCAGAACTAAATATCTCTGAGAGAGAAGAACTAGAAGGGAGACATTTGTTAGGTAGAAGAAGAGCTTTGTCTATCTCTCCAGTAACAGGTCTGGAGGGGGCGGCAAGGGATGTAGCTCAGTGGTAAAGTGCTGTGCCTAACATATGTGAGGCCCCACGTTCGATCCCCAGGACCATCAAAATAATACTAATACTAATAAGTAAAATGTGATTGCCTGATAAGCAGGTAACAGGGAAGTACTGCAATGCCTCATCCAGGCCCTCTGTCAGTGTCATTGCAGTTATGTCTCAGTCCCATTACTGACTTCTGCAGAAGCCGACCTAGCTAAAGATGGAATTCTGATTACTTGCCGGGCATGGTGGCACAGGCTTGTAATCCCAGTACCTGGGAGGCTGAGACAGGATGTTCGCAGGTTCGCGGCCAGCCTCAGCTACTTAGTGAGGGCCTCCGCAACTTAGTGAGACCCTGTTTCCAAATAAAGAATAAAAAATAGGGCTAGGGATGTAGCTTGGAGGATGCCCCTGTGTTCAATCCCAGTACCGCAAAAAAAAAAAGAAAGAAATTCTGATTACTCAGGAGGGCGGACGTGGATGATGGAGACGAGAGGCTGAGATCAGAAGCTCAGTTCTTTTCCACTTTAGGCAACAGGATTTTGCCTCTTTTCAGCCAGCGAGGAGCCGGGACTAGTGGTGCACACCTGTAATCCCAGTACTAGGGAGGCTGAGACAGGAGGATCACAGGTTCCAAGCCAGCCTCAGCAATTTAGTGCGGCTCTTACCAACTTAGCAAGACCCTGTTTTCAAATAAAAAAATAAAATAGGGCTGGGGGTGTAGCCTGGAGGTAGAACACCCCTGGGTTCTATCCGTAGCACCACACACAAAAAAAGAAAAAAAAAACAAAAAAATAGCCAGGGAGGAGCCGGGCGTGGTGGCACATGCCTGTAATCCCAGTACTAGGGAGACTGAGACAGGAGGATCGCAGGTTCGAAGCCAGCAATTTAGCGAGGCCCTCAGTGACTTAGCAAGACCCTGTTTCCAAATAAAACATAAAATAGGGCTGGGGGTGTAGCTCAGAGGTAGAATGCCCCTGGGTTCAATCTCTAGGACCAAAAAACAAAACAACCTAAATATACTCCCCCAACAGGCAAGAAAATGGAGGAAAAATAACCAACTTATAGTAGGTAGTACAAACAGAATCCACAAAATAAAATTTATGCAGAAATTACATTAACATTAATGGGCTGACTGCAGCTGGCCTCGCACCTGCCATCCTCCTGTCTCAGCCTCCCACGTACTGGGATTACAAGCATGTGCCACCACGACCAGCTAACCCCAACCCTTATTTTTTGTTTTGAAACAGCATCTCGCTAGGTTGCTGAGAGTCTCACTGTGTCACTGAGGCTGTCCTCAAACCTGTGATCCTCTGTTCTCAGCCTCCCAAGTACTGGGATTACAGGTGTGCACCACCACACCCGGCTGCTTGCGGCTTTGATGCCGTTACTGGGGCTGAGGGTGCGGGAGGATGGCTCTTTTCATCGCCCACTACGGAAAGAGACGTGTCTTGTAAAACCCTCCGCTCCTTGCTGAATGTGCCAAGAATCTCCCGGTCAGTCTGGGACAAATGCCTGTTGTTTTTCACCCTAACTGTGGACATTAAGGTAGTTATCTCACCCAAAGGTCTTGAGATCACATGCACTTTCCTGTTTTGGTAACACCTGTTTTTTGGTTTTTTTTTTTTTGTGGCACTGGGGATTAAACCCAGAGGCATTCTACTTTTGAGCTACACCCCCAGCCCAATTTTATTTCTTCTTTGGAAACGGTCTTGCTAGGTTGGTAAGAGTCTCACTACTTGCTGAGGCTGTCCTCGAACCTGCGATCCTCCTGTCTCAGCCTCCCAAGTACTGGGATTACAGGTGCATGCCACTACACCCAGCAGTGACACCTGTTCTTCATCCTCTCCCTGTCCTCCCCGTCAGCTAGCCATGGCCATCATGCAGCCTCTGCGGTGTAGACAGCAGTCTCACCCTTAGCTGTGGTTTTACCGTCCATGGTTTCAGTGACCCGTGGCCAACCACAGTCCCAAAATGGTAAATTGTGTGTGGGGGGGTGCTGGGGATTAAACCCAGGGGCATTCTACCTCTGAGCTACACCCCAGTCCTATTTTATTGTTTATTTGGAAACAGTCTCATGAAATTGCGGAGGACCTTGCTAAGTTGCTGAGGCTGCCCTCAAACCTGCAATCCTCATGTCTCAGTCTCCCAAATACTGTGATTACAGGCATGCACCACCATCCTTGGCTTAAATGGATTTATTTTGTGTGTGGAACTGGGGATTGAACTCAGGGGCATTCTACCTCCAAGCTACACCCCGAGCCCTGTCGGTGACCGTCCCGCGGTCACCTGAGGGGAAAAGAATGGCGCAGACCCAGAGCAGATTGAGAGGGGCAGGCCAGGGGATCTTACTCTATGATGAAGGCCCCACTGAACACTGGTCCACAGCTTTTATTCATTCTTGAGGGGAGAGGTTGAGGTATGGGTGCTTCTGCATATATGTAGAGCCCGGGAGGTAAAGTTTAACTAGTAAGCGTGCAGTGAGGGCTAGGGGTTAAAGTTTAACTGGGCTGACCGCAGAACAATTGCAGAGAGTCTTTGAGATAGCGGTTAGCAATAAAACTGCTGAGGATGTGCAGAAGATCCCTGAGAAAATGTTTGACAAGCGGGATATTTGGGAGTAGGCGCTGGCGAGAGACACAGGAACGTTTACCTTGGAGGAACAGGCAGCTTTCAGCTCATCAGTCTAATCATGACCCTCAGACCTTTCTTTTTGTTTTTTGTTTTTTGTTTTTTGCGGTACCGGGGATTGAACACAGGGGCGTTCTACCTCTGCGCTACGCCCCTGGCCCTATTTTTTATACTTTATTTTGAGACCGGGTCTCACGAAGTTGCAGAGTGCCTCACTAAGGAGAGAGAGAGAGAGAGAGAGAGAGACAGGGAGAGAGAGAGAGAGAGCTGAGGCTGGCCGCGAACCTGGATCCTCAGGTCTCCGCCTCCCAAAGTACTGGGATTATAAGCGTGCGCCACCACGCCCAGCACACCCTCAGACCTTTCTAAGGCAAACGTTAACCTGTTTCTGGCAGTTGCCTTCTCTACACAGCCCCATATTATTTTTTATTCTGAAACAGGGCCTTGCTAAGTTGTTGAGGGTCTTGCTAAGTTGCTGAGTCTGGCCTCAAACCTGTGATCCTCCTGTCTCAACCTTCCAGGAACTGGGATCACAGGCGTGTCCCACCACGCCCGGCGGTGCCCTCCTCTTTAAAAATCCAAGATTTGTCTTCAAACCCTTGTGAAGGTTTCTGCGAGCCCCTGCACAGCTTCCTTTCTTGTGGTTTCTTCTGGCTAGACCTTCTGCCTCTTCTTCTTACCATCCTACACATTCCTCTGAAGTCTCTTGACTCAAATGTGGAACCATACCTTGAGTTTCATAAAATGTCACCCACACGGGGCCTTTTTAATCTGTAGGAACCTCACAGAAGCTTTGAAGCAGTAGAGGAGGAGGGACCGTCTACACTGAAACAACATGTGCTCAAAAGTGTTGAATACTAAATATCTGGGACCTGGCCTTTTTTTTTTTGGTTCTGGGAGTTGAACCCAGGGGCATTCTACCTCCAAGTTACACCCCCAGCCCAATTTTTTATTCTTTATTGTGAAACAGGGTCTCACTAAGTTGCAGAGGCCTCACTAAGTAGCTGAGGCTGGCCGCGAACCTGTGATCCTCCTGTCTCAGCCTCCCAAGTACTGGGATTACAAGCGTGCTCCACCATGCCTGGCTTGGCTTTTTTTTTCATTGGTGCATTATAATTATACATAGCATTGGGATTCACTGTTACATATTTGTATGTGCACACACCATAGTTTGGTCAGTGGTCAGTTTCGTGTCCCTGTCTCTCCGCTTGCCCCGCCCTCCTCCCTCCCGTGGTCCTCTTCCTCTGCTCTTCGGCTCTCCCTTCTATTTTCATGAGATCCCTCCGCACACCTTTTCTCCTTTTTTCTTTCTAGCTTCCACATAGGAGAAAAAACATCTTGCCTTGACTTCCTGAGTCTGGCTTCTCTCCGCACGATGTTCTCAAGTTCCATCCATTTTCCTGCAAATGACATAATTTCATTCTTCTTTATGGCCAAGTAAAAGTTCATCGTGTTATTTGTACCACATTTTCTTTTTTTTTTTTTTTTTTTTTTTTGCGGTACCAGGGATTGAACCCAGGGGCGTTCTACCTCCGCGCTGCGCCCCCGGCCCTATTTTTTATACTTTATTTTGAAACCGGGTCTCACGAAGTTGCAGAGGGCCTCACTAAGTAGCCAGAGCGGGCTGTGAACCTGTGATCCTCCTGTCTCAGCCTCCCAAGTACTGGGATTACAAGCATGCACCACCACGCCCGGCTTATTCTTTATTTTAAAACAGGGTCTCACTAAGTTGCTGAGGCTGGCCACAAACCTGCCATCCTCCTGTCTCAGCCTCCCCAGTACTGGGATGACAAGCATGTGCCACCACGCCCGGCTTCTGAATTTCTAATAATTTAAAAACAAAACCTGCCCCTTCTGTATTCCTGAAATGATACATGCTTACTTTTGTCCCTCTAGGTTCAAGTCCTTAAGAAGTGTCCCTAAGAGGCAGGAGACTTCTGTGAGCAGAGGGCGAGAGGAGTCGGAAGGAAAGCAGAAGTCGGATGCTGGGGAGCACCGGCCCCGCCGGCGGTGTGGATAGACACAAGCGAATCCCACTGGGCTCCAGGAGCAGTCAGAGCTTTTGAGGTCAAGCTGGGGGAGGAAGCGCCAAGGTTGTCTCTGCACATGGACCAGGGCAGCCTTCACAAGAGCCCCTGAGCCAGACGTGGAGTGGAGACAGGAGGCAGCTTCCCACCCCAGCTGGAAGAGCAGGAAATAGAAAGCCCCTAAATAGCCCCACTAAGTCATCTGAGGCCACAGAGTAGCTTGGAATAAAACCCAGGAGGGGCGCCAAAAGATCTAATTAAGAAGTGGGCCGGGCGTGGTGGCGCACGCTTGTAATCCCAGTACTTTGGGAGGCGGAAACCGGAGGATCCGGGTTCGCAGCCAGCCTCAGCTCTCTCTCTCTCTCTCTCTCTCTCTCTCTCTCTCTCTCTCTCTCTCTCTCTGTGTCTCTCTCCTTAGTGAGGCCCTCCACAACTTCATGAGACCCGGTTTCAAAATAAAGTATAAAAAATAGGGCCGGGGGTGTAGCGTGGAGGTAGGACGCCCCTGGGTTCAATCCCCGGTACCACAAAAAAAAAAAAAAAGAAGAAGAAGAAGAGGGAGGGCTGGGCATATAGCTTGGTGGTGGAAAGCTTGCCTAGCATGTGTGAGGTCCTGGGTTCAATACCCAGCATCGCAAAAACAAAAAAAAGTTTTTAGCCGGGCGTGGTGGCGCACACTTGTAATCCTAGTACTTGGGAGGCTGAGACAGGAGGATCGCAGTTTCACGGCCAGCCTCGGCTACTTAGTGAGGCCTCCACAACTTAGTGAGACCCTGTTTCAAAAAAATAAAGAATAAAAAAAAATAGGGCTGCAGGTGTAGCTTGGAGGTAGAATGCCCCTGAGTTCAATCCCCAGTTCCGCAAATAAAAAGAAGTGGGCTGTGGAAGTCCTGTTTGGGGGAGAGGATCAACTTAGCGTGGATTTCACGGTTGAAGTCCACACAGGATAAAGTACCTATTGGCAGGTAGTGACATCCACGAATGACAGAGATCAGAGTCACTCTCCCAAAATTGCAATGCCAGATGTCACTAAGGAAAGGAGGAATGGGTGATTATTACCTCCCTGTCTTCTGGAGAACTGGGGTCTCAGAATAGAAAGGAAGCTCAGTTCTCGGAGGAAGTTCCCATCGACACCCATGTGCGTCTCTCCTAACACCTTTGGGTGGGTCCGCCCCGTGTTTCGTAGTCTTTTGTTCTCTCTTTGTGGGTGTTATTCTTCTCGAGATAGAGATAGATCCACATATTTATTTAAGAGAATTTTCCACGCTGTTTTATTATGTTGATTTTTCTCTCATTGGCACTGTGTTTTGGATTATTGATCTTGTTCGTTGTTTTAGAATTGTAATTCTTCCTTGGGCTATGAAATTTTGGTTTTGCACATTCATTTTTCATGGAAGATTTTTCTATTATTTGTTTGTAAACATTGCTCTCAAGCCAGGGGTGGTGGTGCATACTTGTAATCCCAGTACTTGGGAGGCTGAGAAAGGAGGATCACAGGCTCGAGGCCACCCTCAGCGACTTAGCAAGGCCCTCAGCAACTTGGTGAGACCTGTTTCAAAATAAATAAATAAAATAGGCTGGGAGTATAGTTCAGAGGTAGAACGCCCCTGGGTTCTACCCCCAGTACCAAACTACACACACACACACACACACACACACACACACACAAAGAAGAAAAAAGAAATTAGTCTTGACCCTCTCCTTCCCTCTTTGCCTATCTGTCCCTGTACAGAAGTTCTGAGGTTGAGCCAGCCGTGGTGGTGCACACTTGTAATCCCAGTACTTGGGAGGCTGAGACAGAAAGATCGCAGGTTCGCAGCCAGCCTCAGCTACTTAGTGAGCCCTCCACAACTTATTGGCCCCACCCCAAAGATCCCCTGGCTCTGGGGATGCGGGATGGGTGAACCCCTGGCCCCGCCCCCGGAGACCCCCCTCCGGCGCTGGGGACACAGGGCAGGAGAGCCCTGCCTGGGCCCTGCCCCCGGAGACCCCCGGTGCTGGGGGCACAGGGCGGGCGAGCCCTTGGCTCTGCCCCCAGAGAACCCCTCCCCCTGGCGCTGGAGACACAGGGCAGGTGAGCCCTTGGTCCCGCCCCCAGAGAACCCCTCTCCCCGGCACTGGGGAAGTGGAGAGGGGGGAGCCCCCGGCCCCGCCTCATAGTACCCCAGTGCTGAGGCCAGGGGAGGATGAGCCACGACCCTGCACAGGAGGGACCACAGACAAAGAGAGAAAACCTCAGATGAGTAGAGAAGGTGAACTGGGGGAGACGGGAGGGAAGGAGAAGGAAACAAACTGGAGCACAGAATGGACTTAAACAAAGATATCAAAGTCAACTACTATGCTGAAAACAGGAAGGAGGGAGGGCGGAGGAGGGGGGTGGGAGCTGGGGAGGGCTAATTGACCGATGAGTGCATGTATATGTCAACCACCCTGAAATCCTTCAAGATGTATGTTTGCAATGCACTAATAAAATATAAATTTAAAAAATAGATCTGAGGGTGTATCTCAGAGGTAGAATGCCCCTGGGTTCAATCCCCAGCATCATACACACACACAGAAGTTCTGAGGTTGCCCCTGTACTGGATGTTGGTGTCCTATGCAGAAGCCTTCACCTACGTGCATGTCCTGTCGGGGTGAGTCCTCAGCTCAGGAACTCAGGATCTGCAGGGTCCTTGCCAGTCAGAGACATGGACAGAGGTTTATTTGGGGAAAAGGGAAGAAATACACACTCAAGAGAGAATGCGGGCCACCTCGAGATGAGGAAGGCATATTGGGGAGTGCAGGGCTCTTTTCTTATAGGGGACTTTCATGAGGGGTGGGCTAGAGGAGGTGTGTGAGGATGACCTCAATCTGGTAGTCCCTGAGGCAGAGGTCTGGTGATCTGGTCAGCTTTAGGGAGGATGACCTCAGTCCGGTAGTCCCCAGGCGGTTCCTGGTGGTCTGGTGGTCTGGTCAACCTTAGGGTCCTCAGGCTGATTGGGGTCTTCATTATCTGATTGACAGATAAGCTAGAGAGTGTCCTAAATTATAGGTTTCTCAAAATATCATACCTGTCTTATCAATGCACAGGGCAATTATAGTCTTTTAGTTAACTCTAAGATCTACAGATTTCCCAGGAATTTGGGAGAATCAGACCTGGGAAAGAGAACTGGTTTGTGGAGTCGAGACTGAAGCACTTCAGCTCCAGGTTCTTATATGAAAGTTATATTTGACTTTTCCTTCCTGTCTGTCTCCTTTCTACCTACTTATTTCTTCTATCCTACACCAGTCTCTCCCCTAGAGCTCCTGTAAGGGCAGGTCACTCCTTTCTCCAGAGAACGACTCTCGGTTCAATGAGCGGGAAGTTGCTTCACTGAAGTGAGGACACAAAAGGCCTCAGAGGACCCTCTGCCTTGAAGTGGGATTAATTCTGTCATGCCGTCCCTGCTTCTGGGCCCCCATGAGATCAGGCTGAGGCTGTGCTCCGGCAGGGAACGTGGGCTGGTTGATTTTGTGTGCCAACTTGATTAGACTACAGGGTGCCCAGACGTTTGCACCAACGTCGTTCTGGGTATCTCCGTGATGGTGTTTCAGGATGGTACTAATATTTGACTCCATAAATCCCTAAGGTGGGTGTTCCCCATCTCATCAGTTGGAGGCCTGAAAAGAACAAAAAGGCTGACACAGTGCGGGATACATCCTTGCTGCTGTCTCCACCTTTCCTGTCTGCTTCTCTCTCCTTCTCCAGGAGCAACCCCAGTAAATCCCTCAGAGGCCCTGGCCTGGGAGCTGCTGCCGGGGAACGCAGGCCCAAGACTCCTTCCAACAGCAGCCTGGCATCGCAGCCCAGAGCTGGCTCATGAGAGAGGCTTGGATTCATGCCCTGTTTGCTTATAGGGCATCACAGACCCAGTGTGTTGAGCCATAGGCTTGGGGTTCACATGGTAGTTGGGAGTTTGTATTTATCCTCCAGGCTAATGAGGCTTACAGCTGTCAGCAGTTTGCTTTATTTATTCATGGTACTGAAGATTGAACCCCAGGGGTGTTAGACCACTGAGCTATACCCCGGCATTTTTTGTTCTTTTCTTTGAGACAGGATTTTGCTAAGTTGTCCAGGCTGACTTCAAACTTGGAATCCTTCTGCCTTAGCCTCCCAAGTTTCTTTTTTTTTAAAATATTTTTATTGGTGCATTGTAATCATACATCTTGATAGGTTTCAGGATGGTAGAAGTATACATGCACGCATCGGTCAATTAGCCCTCCCCCTTTCTCTCCCCCCTCCCTCCTTCTCGTGCTCAGTATACTAGTTGACTCTGATATATTTGTGAATGTATGTCCTGTGCATCGGGGCGTTTCCCTCTTCTCCCCTCCCATCTCCCTCAGTTATGTCGCTGTCTTTTTTTTTTTTTTTTGCGGTACCGGGGATTGAACCCAGGGGTGTTCTACCTCCGCGCTACACCCCCGGCCCTATTTTTTTATACTTTATTTTGAAACTGGGTCTCACGAAGTTGCGGAGGGCCTCACTAAGTAGAGAGAGAGAGAAAGAGCTGAGGCTGGCCGCGAACCCGAATCCTCCGGTCTCCGCCTCCCAAAGTACTGGGATTACAAGCATGCGCCACCACGCCCGGCCTAATGTCGCTGTCTTTACTCATCTGAGGTTTTCTCCATCGCCCTCCAGTGGGGCTGTGGCTCACCCGCCCGCGTCCTCAGCGCTGGGGTGCTCCGGGATGGGGCCGTGGCTCACCTGCCTGTGTCCTCAGCCGGGGGTCATGGGTCATGGGCTCTGGGGTCATGGGCTCTGAGCGCAGGGCCGTGGCTCAGAGCCTCCCAAATTTCTAGGATTACAAGCATAGGGCATTGCACCCAACAGTAGAAGTTTTTTGTTTTTGTTTTGTTTTGTTTTGTTTTTGGTACTAGGGATTGAACCCAGGGGCATTCTGCCTCAGAGCTACACCCCCAGCCCCTTTTTATTTTATTTTTTTGGTACTGGGGATTGAACCCAGGGGCATTCTACCTCGGAGCTACACCCCCAGCCCTATTTTATTTTTTATTGAGAAACAGGGTCTCACTAGGTTGATGAGAGTCTCACTACTTGCTGAGGCTGTCCTCAAACCTGTGATCCTCCTGTCTCAGTCTCCCAACAACTGGTGTGTGCCACCACGCCCGGCTCCAGGCTGTTTTCACAACCTGGTGGCTCTTCTTTTCTACTGCCACAGAGACAGATGACCTCGTGTTAATTTGAAACCTGGCAGACCTGCCTTCTCTTCTCTGCACCAAATTGGGACAGGTGTGTGTGTGTGTGTGTGTGTGTGTGTGTGTGTGTGTCTGTGTGTGTACATGCGTGCTACTGGGGATGGAACCCAGGGCCATTCTACCTCCGAGCTACACCCCTAGCCCTATTTCATTGTTTATTTGGAAACAGGGTCTCACTGAGTTGCTGGGAGCCTAAGTTGCTGAGGCTGACCTCCAACCTGCAATCCTCCTGTCTTAGCCTCCTATGTACCAGGATTTGCAGGAGCGTGCCACCAGGCCTGGCATGGGACTGGGACTCCTGACCCGGGTCCTGCTGTGGCTTCAGCACCCCACAGCACAGTCCTCCCTTCAGGGAATGTCCTCGAGGTGCTTTCTCATCTGCCCCAGCCCTGCTCACCTTTCCCCCTGGTTTTTGCCCCATTTAAACCACTTTGGGAAGATCTGGCAGGGGCTGGAGGTCTAGATCTTCAGTAGAGCACTTGCCTAGCACGCAGGACGCCCTGAGTTTGATCCCCGGCACCACAAAAATGCCTTTGGAAGCCGGGTGTGGTGGTGCATGCTTGTAATACCAGTACTTGGGAGGCTGAGACAGGAGGAGCACAGGTTCGAAGCCAGCCTCAGCAACTTAGTGAGGCCCTGTTTCCAAATAAGAAATAAAATCGGGTTGGGGGTAGAATGCCTCTGGGTTCCATCCCCAGTACCAAAACAAAAAAAACAAAAATGCCTTTGGGATTTAAGCCGGGTGTGGCAGTGCACCCTGTCATCCACTACTTGGGAGGCTGAGACAGGAGGATCATAGGTTCGAGGACAGCCCCAGCAATGTAGTGAAACTCTCAGCAACCTAGTGAGACCCTGTTTCAAAACAAAAAATAAAAAGGGCTGGGGGGTGCAGTGTGAAGGTAGAATGTCCTTGGGTTCAATCCCCAGCACCACACACACACAAAAAAAAAACTTAGATTTTGGAGTCTTCTCCAAGTTTGATTGAAAAGGCAGTTTGTGCCGGGTGTGATGGCACACGCTTGTAATCCTAGTACTTGGGAGGCTGAGATGGGAGGATCCAGGTTCGCAGCCAGCCTCAGCTACTTAGTGAGGTCTTCTGCAACTTAGTGAGACCCTGTTTCAAAAATAAGCCGGGCGTGGTGGCGCACACTTGTAATCCCAGTACCTGGGAGGCGGAGACCGGAGGATCCAGGTTCGCGGCCAGCCTCAGCTACTTAGTGAGGCCCTCCTGCAACTTCGTGAGACCCGGTTTCAATAAAGGATAAAAAAAATAGGGCTGGGGGTGTAGCTCAGAGGTAGAATGCCCCTGGGTTCAATTCCCAGTACCGCAAAGAAAAAGAAAGAATAAAAAATAGGGCTGGGGGTGTAGCTCGGAGGTAAAATGGCCCTGGGTTCCATCCCCAGTACCACAAAAAAAAAAAAAAGGCAGTTTGTGGGTTCTTAAATTCATTCTTCTTGATGCTACTTTACAATTCCCCAGAGAAGGTGAAAATGCAGACTCCTGCAGTCGTGTTCATACCAAAAGCCAAGTGCAGTGATCTTCCGCCCCAAACCCACCCACTGTTTCTGGAACGATTCGGGCAGTCTTTGAACTCAGGCACATAAAGTTTTATTAGAAACAGTACTGGGGATTTTGGAGGGGTGACTCGTGAACTTTGTGTCGTTAAACAGAAACTTGACTTGCCAGGGTAGAGTACTCAACTCAGAGATGGGAAACTCATTCAGTAAAAGATAACTGAGTAACCGCTATGAGCTAAGCGTCTTACTATGCAGTTAGGTGGGGGCCATTGTTGGTAGAGTTAGTCCAATTCATGTATAGAATATTGTGTGCCCTGAACCTCTTTGTTTTTTTTTTTGTGTGTGTGTGTGTGTGTTATTGGGGATTGAACCCAGGAGTGTTCTACCTCCAAAGTACACCCCAACCCTTTTTTATTTTTGTTTTTTTGTTTGTTTTTGTGGTACTGGAGATTGAACCCAGAGATATACTACCTCCGAGCTACACCCCCAACCCTATTTTATTTATTTATTTTTTGCGGTACCGGGGATTGAACCCAAGGGCATTCTACCTCTGGGCTACACCCCCAGCCCTATTTTTTGTTCTTTACTTTGAAACAGGGTCTCACTAAGTTGTGGAGGGCCTCACTAAGTAGCTTAGGCTGGCCGCAAACCTGGATCCTCCAGTCTCAGCCTCCCAACTACTGGGATTACAAGCGTGTGCCACCACACCTGGCTCCTATTTTATTTTTTTATTTGGAAAAAGGGTCTAAGTTGATGAGAGTCTTACTACTTGCTGAGGCTGTCCTTGGACTGCAATCCTCCTGCCTCAGCCTCCCAAGTACTGGAATTACAAGTGCGCACCATCACGCCCGGCTTATTTTTGTTTTGAAACAGGGTCTCACTAAGTTGTGGAGGGCCTAAGTTGCTGAAGCTGGCCTTGAACCTGTGATCCTCCTGTCTCACCCTCCCAAGTACTGAGATTATAGGTCTGTACTACCAGGCTGGTCTCCTTAACCTCAATTTCTTGGAGTAATAATATCAATCTTATCTACTTAAGAAGAGGTTGCTTAAAAAGCAGATTTCAATATGTGGAAGCACATGGTGGATTTCTGATTTTCTGAAAAGGGAATTTAGAATCATTGAAAGCTTTTTTTTTTTTTTTTGTATGGGGGATTGAGCCCAGGGGCATTCTACCTCTGAGCTATGCCTCCAGTCCTCGATAAAGTTGCTGAGGCTGGCCTCAAAGCTGCGATCCTCTTGTCTCAGCCTCCCAAGTACTGAGATTGCAGGCATTGCACCATCACACCCAGTCAGGTAAACCCACTTCTGTCATTCTTGAGCAGCTTACCCAGCCTGTGTCCGCCAAGTCGGCATGTGGCGACAAGGAAGGACAGGTCTAGAGTCTGAAAATGGGGTTAAACCCACTTTGTGCAGAAATGTGCTAGCTTGCTTTCTGTAGTTCTGTTACTGAGTGGGAAGAATCTTTCTGGTGCTGACAGAGTCTCATGTGGATGTCACTAGAGGTTCTAAATTCCTGCCCTGAAGGAGAATCTCCCCAACTCTGAGTGATTGAGGCAGTGGACCGGAGACCCCACCCTTGGGTGGAGGGCGGGAGCCATGTAGACGGCTCCTCACCATTACTGTGTGTGTGTGTGTGTGTGTGTCACTGGGGATTGAACCCAGGGGCATTCTACCTCTGAGCTACACCCCCAGCCCTATTTCATTTTTTTGTTTTGAAACAGAGTCTCACTAAGTTGCGCAGGGCCTCACTATGTTGCTGAGGCTGGCCGCGAACCTGCAGTCCTCCTGTCTCAGCCTCCCAAGTACTGAGATTTACAGGCGTGGACCACCATGCCCGGCTCACCACTGTTTATGTTGTCTGAGTGGAGGGCCAGTGAGCCCCGCTGGCCACTCTTTCTTTGGTGCCCCGAGTTTCTTTGTCACTGTGGTTAAAAGAACAAAATCACAAGCTCTACCTGGAAAGGGAAGGTTGAACAGATGCTAAAGGCCTAGTGATGCTCTGGTTGAACAGATGCTAAAGGCCTAGTGATCTATGGCCTAGGAACTCAGACACCTCGCATTAATCATCTGTTTCTTTCGAGGAAACCAAGGCTGAGAGAGAGAGAGAGAGAGAGAGAGAGAGAGAGAGAGAGGCCGCACAAGGGAACGAGAGCTGGGGTTGGCGGATCCCAGCACCCACATGGGCTCTTCTTTTTTTGTGTGTGCGGTACTGGAAATTGAACCCAGGGGCATTCTACCTCCGAGCTACACCTCCAGCCCTATTTTTTTATTCTTTACTTTGAAATGGGGTCTAAGTTGCAGAGGGCCTAAGTAGCTGAGGCTGGCCGTGAACCCGGATCCTCTGGTCTCAGCCTCCCAAGTACTAGGATTACAAGCATGTGCCACCACACCCGGCTCCCCCCAACTTCTTATCGGGTCTGGTTTTCAAGTGTACTTCAACACGAGAAAGACTCCTTTCCCTGCCCCAAGTGGAGTGGGGTTTTTTTTGTTTGTTTGTGGTACTGGGGATTTTTGTTTTTGTTTTTCTTAGTGGTACTAGGGATTGAACCCAGGGGCATTCCACCTCCAGGCTACGCCTCCAGCGTTTTTATTTTTTATTTGTAAACAGGATCTCGCTAGGTTGATGAGAGCCTCACTAAGATGAGAGCCTCACTAAGTTGCTGAGGCTGTCCTTGAACCTGCGATCCTCCTATCTCAGCCTCCCAAGTACTGGGATTACAAGTGTGCACCACCACGCCTGGCCCTAGTATTGGGGGATTGAACTCAGATGCTGAACCCCTGAGCTACACCCCCAGCTCTTTGTATTTATTTATTTATTTTGTTTTGAAACAGGGTCTCACTAGGTTGTTGGGAGTCTCATTGCTTGTTGAAGCTGTCCTCAAACCTGCGATCCTCCTGTCTCAGCCTCCTAAGTACTGGGATTACAGGCATGTACTACCATGCCCAATTACTCCCAGCCCTTTTTTAACTTTGAAACAGGGTCTCACTAAGTTGCCCAAGCTGGCCTCGAAGCTGCAACCCTCCTGTCTCAGCCTCCTGAGTTTCTGGGATCATAGGCATGCACCGCAGGAGCCGGCTCCAGCGCAGATCTTAACAGTGAACGGATGGATTCCTACCCTGGGCGGTTCCATCTCAGTACCAAAAAGAAAAGAAAAGGCCTTGTAAGACTATATACAAGTTTATTTTATTTTCTATAATGGCAATATCAACTTTCCCTCTTAAAAATCACTTTTCTGAAAATAAGTTTCTGGAGATACATTCTTTATAAATGAATAGCATGCAAGACTTTGTAAATTTAACAGACACATTTTAATCCAGATAGTAGCTTGCAAGATTAGTTTTTGTTTTTGGAGTAATGAGCAGTCTCACAAACTTTGGAGTCTTTGCTTAATTCTGACTAAATTAAGGTTATAACAACAGACATGGCTATTTATCCTAATAGTAGAAAATGTTTAAAATAGTTTGTAAGAGGTGACTGACCAAATTTTTGAATCACCTAAGATTTGTGTGTGTGCACGCGCTACTGGAGATTGAACCCAGGGGTTCTACCTCTGAGCTACACCCCCAGCCCTATTTTATTTTTATTTTTGAAATAGGGTCTCACTAAGTTGCTGAGGGCCTACTAAGTTGCTGGGGCTGGCTGTGAACCTGCGATCCTTCTATTTCAGCCTCCCAAGTACTGGGATTACAAGCGTGCACCACCAGGCCCAGCCCTTATTTTAATTTTGAAAGCTATGTTTGTAAACAAGTAAAAAACCCAGATAAATGTGTTTCGGGCCTGTTATTATTGTTGTTTCTGTTATCTGGCAGAGCTGGGGATAGAACCCAAGGCTTCACACATACTAGGTAAGTATTCTACCACTGAGCTACATCCCATGCCTTTTATTTTGTGAAATTTGAGTATTCACCAGTTATAATTAAAACAAAATCAACCAGGCATGGTGGCGCACGCTTGTAATCCCAGTACTTGGGAGGTTGAGACCAGAAGATCTGGGTTCGCAGCCAGCCTCAGCTACTTAGTGAGGCCCTCCGCAACTTAGTGACACCCTGTTTCAAAATAAAGAATAAAAAATAGGACTGGGAGGGTAGCTCGGAGTTAGAATGCTCCTGGGTTCAATCTCCAGTACCACAAAAACAAAACAAAACAAAACGTTCAGAAGTAAACTGCATTTGAATTTCAACAAGTATGTTTAGATTTTAAATGCCTTGTATTTCAAGTTTAGAAATCAGACCACACTAATGCCTTCAAACCCTTATACTTGTTAATCAGCTGAGAAAGTCTGGCTTCAATTAACAAATAACCCTTCACGACAAAAGAATCAAGATCTGGCCGGGCGTGGTGGCGCACGCTTGTAATCCTGGTACTTTGAGAGGCGGAGACCGGAGGATCCGGGTTCGCAGCCAGCCTCAGCTCTCTCTCTCTCTCTCTCTCCCTGTCTCTCTCTCTCTCTCTCTCTCTCC
>PVJS01020677.1:0-32332 GCA_004027185.1 Glis glis | reverse complement strand
ACACACACACATACACACACACACAGAGCCAGGCATGGTGGTGGATGCCTGTAATCCCAGTACTTGGGAGGCTGAGACAGGAGAATCACAGGTTCAAAGCCAGCCTCAGCAACTTTGTGAGGCTCTCAACAACTTAGTGATATTCTGTTTCCAATTAAAAGATAAAAAGGGCTGGGATGTAGCTTGGAGATAGCAGGCCCCTGGAATCACTCCCCAATACCACACACACACACACACACACACACACACACACACACAAAGATAATTCAGGGTCCTACTAGGAGGGTACTTGCAGAATATTGACCTTTGTGTTCAGAGTGAGCTTGAACTGGCTATGACAGCATTTACCATTGTGTGTAACATTGGGCTAACACACTCTTATTGTGACTCAGGCTCTAGAGCAAGCTTGTGAAGGTGTAATCAACTGTATGTCGAGCCTGGCTATTCCATTTCTACAAGGGGAGCTGTAGGGTCGATGTGTTAATTAACCTGATTGTGGAAACCATTTTGCAATTTGCAATGTGTGCATATATCTAACCATCACATTGTACACCTTGAATATATACAAATTTATTCAATTGGACTTTAATGAAGCTATAAAGAAACAATGGGGATATTTCAGGATGAGAAATTAAACAAGAAGATCACCTAGCATAGTGTTGCTTTATGGAACACTAACAGTGACATTTTCTACTGGTTGCCTTTTTACTCTCATGACCTGTCACAGACAACATATTCATTCCTCAGAAAGAAACAAGGCTTCAAGGCAATTAGAAAAAGATGAAAGAAAGGAAACATACCTAGCATGAGAAATACAAATTTTAGGGAAGTGTTTAATGTGCAGAAATTCCCTCGACAATGATGGTCCTGTAGAACAATAAGAAGGAAAGATCAGTGAGACCAACTTTCCTGTTGCATGGGCCTAAGATTAAATACATAGGAATTAAACTGGACTAATTAATAAATGAATCAGATATACAAATCAAACTTGCGAGGCATTAAATCTGGGACTTGGGTTACCTTGCTGGATTCAAGAGGAATGTTGTTCGACATCTCACCGGAATATCGGACATGGAAGATGTGTTCTCAGGAAGTAGAGACAGAATGAATGAGTCGATGGATCTTGGTCAGTAAGGATTATCTCTGGGGGAGGCTCAGGAGTCCCCCTACTGGGGCAGGGCTGTGGAGTGAGGTGGTTATAAGTTGACTCTGTAGTCTCTGCATCCCTGGAGGAGCCAACCCAAAGCTTCTCATTAGAGCAGCTCTTCTATTGTCATTCTGTTCCCAAGAGTGCAGGTCCTTAAAGACCAACTCTGGAGAAGCGGGGAGCAGAGTGGCTGAGTTCCTGACCCCTGAGGCCATGTGGAGACCTTCGGTTCTCTCCATTGTTTCTGCTCCTCTCCATTCCACACATCTTGCTGGAATGACACCTGGAACTCCTCTAATGAATCCCACTGTCCCATTAAGGTTACAAACAAAGCCATCTCTTTAAATTTAGAGACTTCAGGAAGCCTGGTTTCAGTTTAATTGTGAAGATATAGCCTATATATATGGGTACCAATAAGATACTTTAAAATATCTGAAACTTTTTAAAAATATACTTTTATTGGTGCATTGTAATCACATATCATATCACAGTTCAGAGTGATAGGGCCATACGTGCACACCACGTTTGGTGAGCTTCCAACCGTTTCCTACTCTACTCCCTTCCCTTCCCCACACATGATATTAGCATTTCATAATTTCACATATGTACATAGTGCCAATTAAATTATTTATTGCATCGAGTCTCCCTTCCCCCCTCCCTCAATTGCTCCACCGGGGTTTCTCCCCCTTTATCCAGAGTCCTTCTTGTATCCCAATTTCTCCCTAGTTTGCACATATGAAAGTAAACATGACCCTTCACTTTCTGTGAGTGGCTAATCTCACTTAGCATAATATTCTCTAGTTCCATCTATTTCCCTGCCAATGACATAATTTGGTTCTTCTTTATGGCCGAGTAGAATTCCATTTTGTGTATATCTCCTTATTTTGCAATCTGTTCATCTGTTGATGGACACCGAGGCTGGTTCTATAGTTTGGCTACTGCAGATTGTGCTGCAGTAAGCCTGGATCTGTATGGATCACTAGACTGTGCTGCAAGAGAAAAGATATTCTTACAAATCTCCATACTGATCTCCATAATGGCTCCATAGTGGCTGTACTAATTTGAAATCCCACCGATAGTGTAGAAGAGTTCCTATTTTCCCACATCTTGCCAGCATTTATTCTTGTTTATATTCTTGATGATTGCCTTTCTAATGGGAGATGGTTAAGTGAGATTAGCCAGTCTCAGAAAGTGAAGGCTCCTATGTTTTCTCTCATATGTGGAGGCTAGAGAGAAATTGGGAAGCAAAAGGGACTTCAAATTAATGAGGAGAGAGACCAGTAGAATAGGGGACTGGGGGAGGGAGGAAGGGAGGGAAAAATGGAGACCTGATGAAAGAAGCAGTTTAAATAATGTATGTGCATATATGAAATTATCAGTACCAATCTCAATAATACGAATGGGGAGGAGGAGGAAGCAGGTGGGATCCAGAGGAAAACACACCAAGTGCTGTGTGCATGTATTTTTCTATCACTCTGAACCTCATTATGATGTAAAAATACAATGCACCAATAAAAGTATATTTAAAAAATAGAAAAGAAAACCGAGTAGAGTAGATGCTTTATGACCCCATAAGAATACCATTTCCAGGGTGTCTCAGTAATTAATTGAGTGTGAAAGTTCAGATCATTTGCCTCACATTAGGTCTACCTGTGAGATGCAAGGCACGTGGTTCTAACAAGGGGATGAGGCTGAAGATGGTCCCCAGATATGACCTTAACCTTGCATAAACCTTTCCCTGCCCTGGCACCATCTTCAATTCTCCTTCTTTTGAGACTCAGCCATAAACTAGCACTAAAATTGAATCCTAAACTCAGGGTCTGCTCGACAAAACTGGAGCAAAGATAGCACAGGTTTGAAACTGGAATCATTTGGGAAACCTCACAGAACTTTGGAAATGCACAGAAAAGTTTAGGTGTAAGTAGAAACGCACTGAGCTATCATCTTCTCATTATGTGATCAGGGGAAGCTGTACTCTACTAGTGCCACGCCAGGCTTAAATATTTTCCCAGACATTCACCTTCTACAACTTACCTTTTTCTAAGTATGCACAACAACGAAATTTTCTAAAACTAGAACCCTTCCTTAAGGTTCTGCTCCCATGATACAAGAGCGAAGAAACTGAGTTTAGAGAATTGAAATCAGGAGTCAAATAGCACAGAGCTGGACACAAAGCCTTGTCAGGTTTCAAGACACATTAAAGTGCCCCAGTTCACTAGGTTTTCTCAAAATTTAAGCAGAATATAATTACAAGGGTATCAAGCATTCTGGCTCATCAGGAATCCTGTCACTTTGGTTTACTCTAAAAACCCAAGTTCAGCCGGGCATGGTGGTGCACACCTGTAATTCCAGTAATAGGGAGGCTGAGACAGGAGGATCACAGGTTTGTAGCTAGCCTCAGAACTTAGTGAGGCCCTCTGTAACTTAGTGAGACCCTGTTTCAAAATAATAAAATAGGGCTGGAGGTGTAGCTCAGAGGTAGAAAGCCCCTGAGTTCAACCCCCAGTACAAAAAAAGTCCAAACAAATGACAAGTCACAGAAGAGAATTGACCCTGCATATAGGTTTCCTCAATGCGTCCTTCATGTCCCTGTTCCTCAGGCTGTAGATAAAGGGGTTCAGCATTTGAGGGACCACAGAATACATCACTGATGCCACCCCAATCTTCCTGGGTGAGTCTGTCACTGCAAAGCTAATGTACACCCCCAAACCTGTCCCGTAGAACAAGGAGACAACAAAGAGGTGGGACCCACAGGTGGAAAAGGCTTTATACTTTCCTTCTAATGATGGCATGTTCAAGATTGAAGACACAATGTGGATATAAGAGAGAATAATTCCAGAGAAAGGAACACCAGCAAATATGCAAGATGCAACATATAACACAATGTTATTGACGAGGGTGTCAGAGCAGGCGAGCTTGATGAGCTGAGCCAGTTCACAGAAGAAGTGGGGGATCTCCAGATGGGGGCAGAAGGACAGCCGCAGCACCAGAAGAACGTGGAGCAGGGTGTCTGCCATGCTACTGAACAGAGAGACCAGAAGCAGCAGGACGCAGAGGCGAAGGTTCATGATGACCGTGTACCTCAGAGGATGACAAATGGCCACATAGCGGTCATACGCCATCACCGCAAGGAGGCCACTTTCCATGGCACTAAAAACTAAGACAGAGCTGACCTGGGAGAGGCAGCCTGCGTAGGAGATGCTCTGGTCCTGCGTCTGGATGTTCACCAGCATCTTGGGGATCGTGCTTGTGCTCAAACAAATGTCATTCAAGGACAGGTTGCAGAGGAAGAAGTACATGGGGGTGTGGAGGTGGGAGTCAGAGCTGACGGCCAGGATGATGAGCAGGTTCCCCAGGACGGTGACCAGGTACATAAATAGGAACAGGCTGAAGATGAGCGGCTGCAGCGCTGGATCGTCTGTCAGTCCCAGGAGAAGGATTTCTGAAACAGCTGTCTGGTTTCTGGGTTCCATGTTATTAATGAATCTGAAATAAAGGATGGGGTGAAAAGACCATAAATTGAATGCACAGCACCAGCTGCAGCACTTGGGAAAATCTGAGAAATGCAAATTTGTGGACCCTACTCCTGGCTTACCTCTGACTCTCCAGGAATGAGGGACAGCAGTCTGCTTCAATGAGCCCTCTGCATGGCTTTGGTGTGTGCTGTATTTTGAGAAGCAGTGCATTAAAAACAAAAATGTAGCCAGGCTTGGTGACACATGCCTGTAATCAGTACTTGGGAGGCTGAGACAAGAGGTTTGCAGGTTCAAGACCAGCCTCAGAGACTTAGCAAGACCCTGCTTCAAAATAAAAAATAATAATAAAATAAAAGAGGGCTGAAAGTGTGGCTCAGAGATAGAATGAACCTGGGTTCAATCCCCAGTACCAAAGAAACAAACAAAACATGTTCCCATTGGTTTTGTGAACACCAGTGAATACCAGATTTTTCCTCTGTTACTCTCTCCCTTCACTCTTCCTCACTCATTCCTCCTGTTTGCTCCTGTCATTTGATTAAAATACATTTTTTGTGAAGATCAACTATAATTCATGCATCCTGATAAGTGCTGAGTTTCACACCAAGTATAATACACAACTTCTCAATCATAATTCTCCCCGTTTACCCATGAGGACACATAGGAAAGATGAGGTTATGTTGTGGAAGTGAACCACAGTGATTGCTTGGTCAAGACTGGGTTTATGCTGGGAGTGGTGGTGCACGCTTGTAATCCCAGTACTTTGCGAGGCGGAGACTGGAGGATCCGGGTTCGCGGCCAGCCTCAGCTCTCTCTCTCTGTCTCTCTCTCTCTCTCTCTCTCTCTGTCTCTCTCTCTGTCTCTCTCTCTCTCTCTACTTAGTGAGGCCCTCTGCAACTTCGTGAGACCTGGTTTCAAAATAAAGTATAAAAATGGGGCCAGGGGTGTAGCGCAGGGGTAGAACGTCTCTGGGTTCAATCCCCGGTACCCCCCCAAAAAAAGACTGGGTTTAAGCCCAGATTTTTTAAATACTTGGGATTGGACTCAGGGGCATTCTACCTCTGAGCTACACCCCAGCCCTATTTTATTTTCATTCTGAAACAGGGTCTCACTAAGTTGCTGATGATCTCACCAAATTGGCGAGGCTGGCCTCGAACCTGCGATCATCCTGTCTCAACCTCCCAAGTAATGGGATTATAGGTGTGTGCCGCCATGCCCTACTGAGCCCAGGTATTATGACAGCCAAGTTGATTAGTGACAATTTGCTTTTAATACCTCTAAATAGTACAAAAATAGCATTCCTAAATTTAATTTCATTAACTTCTTACTGACCAAAGCCTCTGATCTCTCCCTTTCCTTCAGTTTGTGCATCTCTACTCATGTAATTAGTTATAGCAGATGGGTGGCATCCATCCAGGTGTGGCCTCTATATTTCAGAGGACTCCTTTTGAGACAATATAATCAAAAACTTCCAGGGAAAGCTGAACAATTTTATATATGAGATTCTCTGTCTCATCCTAAGAGAATTATTCCCTTAAGTTGATAGATAGCATACCAATTAAAGAAAATATTTTTTGAAACAGGGTCTCGCTAAGTTGCTGAGGATCTCTCTACTTTTTCTGAGGCAGGCCTCGAACCTGTGATCCTCCTGTCTCAGCCTCACAAGTACTAGGATTTCAGGTGAGCACCGCCATGCCTGGCACATACCAAGTTTTTAGTCAGTAAAGTGACAGAAAAAGTGAAATGTATACACATCTAAGAAAAGCTATTTGGAAAAACAGAAAGTTACAGGATTATGGAGGCTTATATGTTAACCATGGTCCTACGAGGAATGTCTTTACAGAGCAGTGCTTCTTTTCTTGAGGGAGAGTGTGGCTATGAGAGCATTTTCCATTGAGTGGAATATTAGTCTCAGGCACACTGAAAATGATGCAGGTTGTACATGTGATTTGAGAAGCTGAAAAATCATCCCTCAAGTGTTCTGTTTCAACAATGGGGACTGCATGGTGGATGTGTTAAATAATCTGACTGTGGAAACCATTTTGCAAAATACACATATATCACATATATCTAAACATCACATTGTACACCTTGAGAGTATAAAAAGGCTATTTAATTATACTTCAGTGAAGGTGGGAATATATCTCTGGAGAAAATATTTCTTGATGAGAAATGAATAGAATAAATGCACCCAGCAGTGCTCAGCACAAAGGATGTTCATACTAACATTTTATTTCTATTTTTTTTTTTTACTTTCATGAAGTATCACACATCACACTCTTCATTTCTCGGAAATCAGCAATGTGTCAAAGCGATTGAGGAAAGAGAAAAAAAGGAGGACATCTCTCACATGATAAATGCAAACATCAGGGAAGTGTTTAATGTGCTGAAATGCCTTCTGGGAAATGCTGGCTCTATAGAAAAATAAAAAGGAAGCCCAGCATGGTGGCATACACCTATAATATCAGTTCTTGAGAGTCTGAGACGGGAGGATCACAAGTTGGAGACTAGCCTCAGCAACTTAGTGAGACTCAGCAACTTAGCAAGATTCTGTTTGGAAACAAAAAATAAAAAAGAGGGATTGGGGGTGTCACTCAGAGGTAGGATGCCCCTGGGTTCAATCTCCAGTACCACAAAAATAAATAAATAAGTAAAAAATAAATGAATGCATAAAACAAAAGAAAGAAAGAAAGAAAGGAAGGAAGGAAGGAAGGAAGGAAGGAAGGAAGGAAGGAAGAAGGAAAATATTATTGAGTCCAATATTCACTTGGCACAGGCATATGATGGTATATATAACAATTAAGGCAAATTCAATAGTAAATGAAATAGAACATGAATCACATTCTAAAGCAGTATGGGACTTTAGCTTCATGAGGAATGCCATTCAATATCTTACCTGGATATTAAAGACGGAAAGTGAGTCCTCAGGAAATGCAGACAGACTAGTTGAGTCATGGAATCCTGGTCAAGAAGGATCATGTCCAGGACAAGAATTAAATCAGGTGTTAATTCTTGTCTGCAGAAAAGCTGTGGGGTGAGGTGGTCACGGGCTGGTTCCTATTGTCTCTGCATCCCTAAAGATTCTGAATGCAAAGCTCCTCATTGGTTTTACTAACATTCTGATCCCAAGAGAATAGATCCTTAGACACCACCTCTGTAGAAGTGAGAAATCAGGCTGGCTGCGTTCCTGACCCTTGAGGCCACGTTTCCACCTTTCAGTTCTCCCCGCTGTTTCTCCCCATCTGCATTTCACAGACCTTGCTCACACAACACCTGGGCACTTCTTAAATATATTCCAGTGCTCCTCTTAAGTTACAAGCCCAGTTGCCTCTTTTTGCTTGATGACGTAACGAAGCCTAATTCAACTGTATGTGTAAATATATTTCCTATGTTGGCTAAGCTAGTGTGTTAGTTCAATGAGTTTATTTTGGTTCACAGTTTGAGGATTCATTTTCTAATTTCTTTTTCTTTTGCATCTAGTAGAGCACAGTGTATCATGGAGAGGTTGAGTAGCAGAGGAGGCTGCCAGGAAATGAGAGAGAGAGAGAGAGAGAGAGAGAGAGAGAGAGAAGGAGGAGGAGGGGCTGTGGTCTCACATCTCTTTAAAAGCAGGAACCCAATGACCAACTCCCTTCAATTTTTCCCCAGATATGAAAGTTCCCACCACCTCCTAGTAGTGCTATAGGCTGGTGAGCAACCTTTTCATGTGTAGGACTTTGGGGAAATAAAACCCAAACTGTAGCACTGGAAAATGCAAACACTTGGGGTGTTCCTCCTTACTCATCATTGGATATTTTCTTAACTATAATTGCTTTTCCTTATATTAAAAATAAAATATGAATGTATTATGAAGCCTGGTTCAATTTAAGTGTAAAATTATGTACCATATATGTGACTATAAATATATAAGTATATAAATATTAGTTAAGAGCCGGGTGTGATGGCGCATGCTTGTAATCCCAGTACTTGGGAGGCTGAGACCGGAGGATCCGGGTTCGTGACCAGCCTCAGCTACTTAGTGAGGCCCTCCACAACTTAGTGAGACCCTGTTTCCAAATAAAGAATAAAAAATAGGGCCGGGGGTGTAGCTCAGAGGTAGAATGCCCCTGAGTTCAATTCCCAGTACCGCAATAAATAAATAAATAAATAAATAAATAAATATTAGTTAAGATATTATCAAACACACTCTGGGTTTCTCTTCTTGAAAGCCATTGTATATTTTCTAAACTGTAATTTCTATTTTATATTTTGTAATGGAATGTTACAATCTACTTTCTTTGATGAAAGCTAAGTGCGGAAACTACAGACTTTAGAATTTTATAAATACCATTTCCATTTTCATCACAGAACTTTCAATGTACAATTTTCCTTCTGATAGGGAGGTGTGAGCTAAACATATGGTCCTGCATTTTCTTTTTTATTTATACTTTTATTTGTGCATTGTAGACTCACAACATAAAGTAGTTCAGAGTAACAGGGACATATATGCACACAGCAATTGATGAGCTTCCTCCTGGCTCCATCCCTACTCCCTCCCCTTCCCCATACATGATATTGAGATAGGCATTGGTATTTTCGCATATGTACATAACATCAGTGGAAGTGTTTCCTTCATCGATTCTCCACCACCAACAACAACAACCTCCCCTAGACCCCTCCCATCTCTCCACTGGGGTTTGTCCTCCGTTATCTAAAGTCCCTCTTGTATTCTGATTACTGGCCATTTTGATAACATTTATTCTGACTATCAAAGAGCATCTCTACCTAGAGGAGCCATGGCGGCCCCGCGGGGAGCTGTCCTCAGGCTGTGGTGCTGAACACACATTCTCAGGTGACTCTCATCAGCAGGTGCTCTGTGGACAGCACTGGAGGTAGCTCTTCTGTACCTAGAGGAGCCTTGGAGGCTGGGGGAGCTGTCCTCCATCTGTGGTGCTGAATCCACGTCCTTGGGTAACTCATATCTGCAGGTGCTCTGTGAACAACGCGGGGAGTAACTCTTTTCTAGAGGAGCCCTGGCAGCCAGGTAGGGAGCTGTCCTCCGTCTGTGGTGCTGAACGCAAGTCCTTGAGTCCAGTTATAAAAACTTGTGCCAATACAGGCTCTCTGACTCTCTTGTGAGACTAATATCGTGCCCCTCCACACGTAGAGAGACGATTCTTACTCATGAATAGCCTTTTCTGCTTGTTGGGAAGTGATGACCCTCCATCCTGCCTGCTTTCATATCCTCTTGCCCGGGTTTTATTTTATACACCTAACATTTCCTCCACAAATGGAACTCTTTCTCCATAGAAAAATGGTTTTCCTCGTAAAGATCCATTAAGACATTTTACATGAGAGTCCTATATGATCACTTAGACACCTTCTAGAAATCTGGCTTAAATATAATGACAATCACTGAAAAAAGTTCTCTTACTAAGTATTTTCCTCAAAGCTTCTTTCATATCCTTGTTCCTCAGGCTGTAGATAAAGGGGATCAGTATTTGAGGGACCACAGAGTACATCATTGAAGCCACCACAGTCTTCCTAGATGAGTAAGTCACTGCAGAACTGATGTATACCCCAAAAGCTGTCCCATAGGACAGGAGATAACCAAGAGATGTGACCCACAGGTGGAAAAGGCTTTGAACTTTCTGCCAGTTGATGGCATTCTCAAAAGAGAAGAGACAATTTGAGTCTCACAGGGATTACAGAAATGATTACAGGGATTAGAGAAAATGATCCCAGAGAGGGCACTAGCACCCAATATGACAGAAGAAAAATAAACCAAAATGTTATTGATGAGGGTGTTAGAACAGGCAGGTCTAATGACCTGAGAAAGTTCACAGAAGAAGTGGGAGATCTTCGGGTATGCACAGAAGGACAGCCGCAGTGCCATCAGAGCATGCAGGGGGCTAACAGGGAGAGAAGAACCAGCAGGATGCAGAGGCAGGGCCTTATGATGATGCTATACATTAGCAGGTGACAAATGGCCACATAGTGGTCATAGGCCATTGCTGTGAGCAGACAGTTTTCAAAGACGAGAAAAATCCAGGACAAAGAAGACCTGGGAGAGGCAGCCTGCATAGGTGATGCTCTGGTCCTGCATTTGGATGTTCATCAGCATCTTTGGGATTGTGGTTGTGCTGATACAGATGTCAGTGAAGGACAGGTTGCAGAGGAAGAAGTACATAGGGGTGTGGAGGTGGGAGTCAGAGCTGACGGCCAGGACAATGAGCAGGTTCCCCAGGACGGTGACCAGGTACATGGACAGGAACAGGCTGAAGATGAGCGGCTGCAGAGCTGGGTCATCTGTCAGTTCCAGGAGAAGGAATTTGGAAACAGGTGTTTGATTTCTGGGTTCCATGCTGCTGATGAAACTAAAGTAAAAGATAGATGATGACCATAGGAGCTATGCTTCCTGGGCCCTCAGTGATTACTACATAACCTGGGAACTTGTTAGAAGTGCTGATACTTGGACTACCCTGCAGACCTACTGACAGTATGATCCAGGGATGGGGAGTGACAAGTTGTATTTTTTTTCTTTTTTGGTACTGGGTATTGAACCCAGGAGAATTCTACCCCCAAGATATACCCACAGCTACTTTTATATTTTTTTGTTTTGAAACAGGGTTTTGCTGGGTTGCTGAGAGTCTCACTAAATTGCTGAGGCTGGTCTAGAATCTGCAATTCTCCTGTCTGAGCTTCCCAAGTACTGGGACTACAGCTGTGTGCTATCATGCCAGGCTTGACAATGCATAATTTAATAATTATAGTGGCATTTCTGATTGGAATTTTTGTGCACGCCGTGACAAATGGGTCCGGCATGTTTCCACCCTAGGAGGGAAGTTGTCCGCGGGGCAAAATGAGAAAAGAGGGAAGAGAGAACATCCCTGCTGCTGTAGCTGCACATTTTAAAGACAGCATACTTCATGTGCTACACTTCCCCATGGGGGTTTTGGTCACAGACAGAGGAAAGGAAAGAAACATAAATGACCTCACCATTCATTTGGAATGTACATACTGCCTTCAAAACCATTTTGATGATAAAGAAAATAAGATATATGCATCAATGTAAGCACTGAAAACTTATGAGGGAATGGGACATTGAATGATGTGCAGGGTCCTTCATGAGAAATATTTAAATGTTTATCAAAACTATATCGAGATGTTTTTATTAATTATAAATTATTTGAGCATCTTAAAAAGAACAGAAAATAACAATGAAGGACTGGGTGTCCACCAATCAACACAGTCAAATTCACATAGTTCAACATTGCAATAAATACTATACGCAGGTGGAGGGAGAGCAAGAGAGCACCATGTATTTGTACAATCTTGTATTTTGTTATTGTTGTTCCCAGGGTAACCAGGAAGCTAATATGATAGATGTGGATTATATACATGATTGCTCTGCAGATTTCATTTCATTTCATATTATTCTTCCACAAGTAATTGCAAGGATATTTGCTTATATATTTATTTACTTAATTTATTTTTTAGTGCTGTGGCTAGAAGCCAGGGTGTCTGTGACTGAGCTACATCCCCAGCCCTTCTTATTTTCTTATTTGGAGATAGGTCTCTAACTTGCCACGGCTGGCCTCCCACATGAGATCCTTTTGCCACAGCCTCCCAAGTTGCTACATTTTATTTTTAAAAACAACATTACAACTGGACATGGTTCCATGCATCTATACTCTTAGTACTTTGGAGGCTGAGACAGGAAAATCACAGGTTCAAGGCCAGCCTCAGCAACTTAGCGGGACCCTGTTTCAAAATAAAAATGGCTGGGGGTGTAGCATGGCCCTGGGTTCAATCCCCAGCACCACATGCACACACACACACACACACACACACACACACACACACACACACACACTATCACAGGCATCACATTGTGTGTGTCATTGTGCTCTTGGCTTTCTATGTAATTTTAAAAAATCCATCTTGATAATTTTAGCTCTATTTCGTTAACTTTACCATCGAGTACTCCACTATAATGATACATCACTGTTTATTTCTTCACTTTCTCTTCAATTAATATGAGGGAGCCTTCCTTTTATTATAGATATACAGATAAAATGATATATAGATATACAGATATACAGATAAAATAATATATAGGGGAGTCCATCAAAAGAGTCTTGCTTCTGAGAAGGAAAGAATAGAAATAAATAGAAGGGAATTTGTACAGTGATTATAATGTACACACATATTTTACTTAAAAAAGACATGAAGCTGATATAGTAGAACATGACCATTTGTTAATCCTGGAAGAAGGTAGAAATTGTGATGTTTTAAAAATTATTACAACATATCTGCTGTTTTTATAACTTAAAATATTCTGAATCCAGACATGGTGGCACATGCCCATAATCTCAGTACTTGGGACCTCAGAAATTTGCCAAGCCCCTGCTTCAAAATAAAAAATAAAATAGGCTTAGTGGTATAGTTCAGAGTTAGAATGCCTCTGGGTTCAATCCCCACTACCAAAAAAAAAAAAAGAAAAAATGTCACAATCAACTTTTAAAATGTCATCACAATAGTCCCTGGTTACAATTTACTTCACATGAGAGAAATAAATCAGTTCAATTCATGAATTTTTGTGGCACTGACGATTGAACCTAGAGGAATTCTACCTCCAGGCTACATACCCAGCCATTTTTCATTTTTTTAAATTCTGAAACAGGGTCATCCTAGTTTGCTAAGGGTCTTGCCTAAGTTGCAGAGGCTGTCCTCAAACCTGCAATCCTCCTGTCTCAGCCTCCCAAGTACTGAGATTACAGGCATGTGCCACTATGCCCAGCTAATTTATGTCTCTTGATTACAGAAAACATTACTGGAAATTGAACCCAGAGGAATTCTACCTATGAGCTACACACAGCCCCTGCCTATTTTATTTTTATCTTAAAACAAGGTCTTGCTAAGTTTCCGAGGGTGTCACTGAATTTTCGAGGCTGGCCTCTAACCTAGGATCCTCCTGTCTCAGCCTCCCAAGTACTGGGATTACAGACGTGTGCCACCATACCTAGCTTAATGGGAATATATGAAACACATATTGCCTGAAAAGGGAATTATAACTATCATAATATATTAAATAGTCTCTACCTCATAATAATAGAAATATTAATTAGCCAAAGCTTATTTTGCTCCTAGTAGATGCTCAGGGGAACTGAAAATGGTTTGTGATAATGGGAAACTCCAGAGGCATCTAATGGGCAAAAGAATTAGTTCAATTCATTGGACTGCAGTATTTTTAAAAATCATTTTATTAGTGAATTGAATTATACATCATAGTGAAGTTCAAGGTGTTAGAAACACACATGCACACAGAACTTGGTGTATTTCCTACACATCCCACCCCCCAATATATGTTAGTGAAATTGGTAGTAATACTTTCCATATTGTCATAGTATTGTTTGAACTGTATCCTTCTTTAGTCTTCTCTCTTCCCCGCCCTGACTCCCTTCCCTAACTCCTTTGACTACTCTACAGGTCTCTTCTCTCTCTCTCTCTCTCTCTCTCTCTCTCTCTCTCTTTCTTTCTTTCTCTCTCTCTTATTATTTAAAGTCCCTTATGTTTGCTATTTTATCACTAGCTTCCACATATGAGAAAAAAACATACCACCCTTAACTTTCTGAGACTAGCTGATCTCGCTTAACATAATAGTCTGTAGTTCCATCCATTTTCCTGCAAATGACATAATTTTGCTCTTCTTCATGGCTGACTAGAGTTTCCTTGTATTACATATACATATACATATACATATACATATACATATACATATATCATTGTATATACCACCTTTTCTTTATCTGATCGTCTGTTGACAGACACCTGGGTTAGTTCCATGATTTGGCTATTGTGAATTGCGCTGTTATGAACATGGTTATGCATGCATCACTATAGGATTCTGACTTTCATTCTTTAGGAAAAATACTGAGGAGTGAAAGATAGCTGGGTCGTATGGCTCATCAGGAGGTGACTCCATCAAAAGTCAAGAATCATCTATGCATACTGTATGATTCAAGTTATTTCAAGTACAAAAATAGGCAATACCCAACTAAGGAGATATTTGTAATAAGGATTATCTCTGTAGAGGATGTATATTTAGAAATTGAAATTAAACACAAAAGGACTTGGGTGGTCACAATGGTCTACATCAAGGGTTGGCAAACTTTCTGTAAAAAATCAGATAGCAAAATTTTAGGCTTTATGTATCATAGTATCTCCATTGCAGCTAGTCAACCCTTTCCCTTTAGGGAAATAATCTCCTTTCATTAATATTAATCAATATGAATCCCTTTAGGGGATTAATATTGTAATGAACAGGCGTGGCTACATCCAATAATGTTCTATTTATGATCAGTAAAAGATCTCGTTGAAGCTGGGTGCAGTGGCACATACTTGGAAGGCTGAGAAAGGAGGCTTGCAGGCTCAAAACCAGCCTCAGCAACTTAGCAAGGACCTCAGCAACTTAGTGAGACTCATTAAAAATAAAAAGGTCTAGCCGGGTGTAGTGGCGCACGCTTGTAATCCCAGTACTTGGGAGGCGGAGACCGGAGGATCCGGGTTCGCGGCCAGCCTCAGCTACTTAGTGAGGCCCTCCGCAACTTCGTGAGACCTGGTTTCAAAATAAAGTATAAAAAATAGGGCCGGGGGTGTAGCTTGGACTGGGTTCAATCCCTGGTACCACAAAAAATAAAAATAAAATAAAATAAAAAAATAAAAAGGTCTGGGGATGTAGCTCAGAGGTAGAATGCCCCTGGGTTTAATCCCTAGTAACACACACACACACACACACACACACACACACACACACACACACACACACTTTTTAGAACTACACAAAAGAGGAAATTTAGACCCTTATGGTCAATAATTCCACCCCAAGAATAAAACTATCTTATATTTCTACCTGGAGATATGAAAGGGAATCCTCAAACTTCTTTATTCACAATGTTTGAAAAATAGCTACCCAAATTTGATCGGTACCAGGACTGCCCGATGTTCTCTTCACCACACATCATATAAAATAAAGAGCATTGTAGATACACATATCGCTGCCCAACACTGCAGCCTGGGGAAACTGAGAAGTACAATGATGAAAGTAACAACCAGGCTATGAAAATCACTCATTACCTTGAACTATATCAAGGCTGCCTAATCCCAGTACTTGGGAGGCTGAGACAGGAGGATCACAGGTTCGAGGACAGCCTCAGCAATTTAGCGAAACCCTCAGCAACCTAGCGAGACCCTGTTTCAAAGCAAAAATTAAAAAGGGCTGGGGGTGTAGCTTAGAGGTAGAATGCCCCTGGGTTCAATCCCCAGCCCTCCCCCAAATGCTGTATCAAGGACAAAAAGAAGCAAATTGATGTGATGAACTTCTCAGACATTTATAAAGGGGTGAAAAAAAAGGGAATTCAAATCCAAGGAAATGAGTGTTTGGGAGGAAAATATGTACAGTATTGGCAATAAAAAACCTGGTTGCATTCATTCAATTTCTCTGTCGACATCTATTTTTGTTTGTTTGTTTTGTTTTGGGCACTGGGGATTGAACCTAAAGGTATTTTAACTCAGAGCTACACTCCCAGCCCTTGTCACTATTTTTTTTATTTTGAAACAAGTTCTTGCTAAGATTCTGAGGGTCTCGCTAAATTGCTGAGGCTGGCCTTGAATCTGCCATCCTCCTGTCTCAGCCTCCCAAGTACTGGGATCAGGCGTACACCACTGTGCCTGGCTTACATCTATCTTATAAGAATATTGAAAATTACTTATATGGGCTGCCCAGATGATCTGAGATAAGTACCTTATCTGAAAAGACTGCTTTGTACACAACCACCATTCACCCACTTACCATGTAAGCTCACGTTCACAAGAAACAGAAAACTAGATATGGAAGTATCATATCAATGGTTACCATTCAACTCTTTTTTTTTTTTGCGGTACCGGGGTTTGAGCCCAGGGGCGTTCTACCTCCGCACTACACCCCCGGCCCTATTTTTTATACTTTATTTTGAAACCGGGTCTCACGAAGTTGCGGAGGGCCTCACTAAGTAGAGAGAGAGAGAGAGAGAGAGAGAGAGAGAGAGCTGAGGCTGGCCGCGAACCCGGATCCTCCGGTCTCTGCCTCCCAAAGTACTGGGATTACAAGCATGCGCCACCATTCAACTCTTGATAGAATCATCTTCTGGGTGGCTCCAAGGTAAATTCCTTTATCAGTGGACCAAGAAAATGATACTCGGCTTTCTGTCTCTAGCATCATGGCCAGGCCCACACCTTGCACCTGCTACAATGGCCTGGGTAACTCAGGAGTCATTCCTGGGAAGCAACCACCTCATGTAGGACACAGTGAAACCCTAATCCCAACTATCCATTTCCAAATTCTGGAGTCCTTGCCATGAACAATAGACCTCCTTAGGATCTGCGCATGTGAAACTTAGGTCTGTTTTTAAAATGAGGAGTGAAGGTATCTTCCTTCATTGACAAATATCACACAGTCATCTCTCACCACTGAGATCACCCAACACTGTTAGTTTGACAGTAGGGTGGATGGTAGCATTTCCTCTGGAGAACATCATTTTCCAGGGGTGAATCTCTGTTTTATACATACATTATTTGTGTAATGCAATTATGCATCATAGTGAGATTCAAAGTGATACAAACACACATGCATACATCACTTGGTATATTTCCCTCCATATACCCAACCCCCAGTGATTTCTTTATCTTTTATTTTATTTTCTTGTCGGATTGAACCCAAGGTCATTCTACCTCTGAGCTACAACCTTAGCCCATTAAAAAACATTTTTGTTCCTGAAAGTCTCCCTATTTTGCTGAGGCTGTCCTTGAACCTGTGGTCCTCCTGTCTCAGCATCCCAAGTACTGAAATTACAGACCAGCATACGCCACCATGCCTGGTTCCAAAGTTCCTTCTTATGAGGCAGATCCATATGTTATTGTTAAAACTGAACACCCAACTCAGGCTCTCCTTCTATGGTGTCAAAACAAACAAACGGAGTTTGAAGATTAAAATCATTTCCCACATATCACAGACCTGGACAATTAATAAGGTCTGGTTTGAAGCTCAAGTCGATATGGATTTAGACATCATATTATGTAATCATTTGGGGCCAAAAAACCATGACAGAATCATCAGGCATTCTGGTTCACCCGACTTCCTGTCACTTTTGATCATTCTAGAAACCCAAACTCAGATCCAATGTCCCAGTCACAGACAAGGTGTCCCAATAATGAGATTCCTCAAGGCCCCCTTCATCTCCTTGTTCCTCAGACTATAGATAAAGGGGTTCATCAACTGAGAGACCACGGTATACATCATTGAGGCCACAACATTCCTAATGGAAGAGTCGGTAAATGCAGAACTCATATAGACCCCAAAACCTGTCCCATAGAATAGGGTCACAACTGACAGGTGGGACCCACAGGTGGAAAAGGCTTTATGCCTTCCGCCCATGGATGATATCCTCCAAATAGAGGAAACAATTTGAGTATAAGAGAAAATAATCCCTGAGAGGGACACACCAAAAAATATGATACCAAGTAAGTATACCAGCAGGTCGTTGACAAGGGTGTCAGAACAGGCCAGTTTGACAATCTCAGAAAGCTCACAGAAGAAGTGTGGTATCTCCAGGTGTGTGCAGAAGGACAGTCGCAGCGCCATGAGACTGTGCAGCAGAGCATGTGTGATGCTAAGGAGCAGAGACAGCAGCACCAGCAAGACACAGAGGCGGGGGTTCATGATGACCGTGTATCTCAGAGGGTGGCAGATGGCCACATAGCGGTCATAGGCCATCACCGCAAGGAGACAGTTTTCTAAACCACAAAAAATCAGGACAAAGCAGGCCTGGGAGAGGCAGCCTGCATAGCTGATGCTCTGGTCCTGCGTCTGGATGTTCACCAGCATCTTTGGGATCGTGGTTGTGCTGATACAGATGTCAGTGAAGGACAGGTTGCAGAGGAAGAAGTACATGGGGGTGTGGAGGTGGGAGTCAGAGCTGACGGCCAGGACGATGAGCAGGTTCCCCAGGACGGTGACCAGGTATATGGACAGGAACAGGCTGAAGATGAGCGGCTGCAGCGCTGGGTCATCTGTCAGTCCCAGGAGAAGGAATTCGGAAACAGCTGTTTGGTTTCTGGGTTCCGTGTTGCTGATGAATCTTATGAAAAAGATGAGAAGAATATGAAATAAAGTAAATGACTTCTGTGCAAATGGTGTCGAATTGTGACTTGGTGAAAATGGAAAGTCTTGGTACAGCAATGGCCTGACTGATGAGGAGATGTAGGGATGTAGACAGCAATCTGTGTGTTAGCAAACACTGCAGATGGATTTCTCGCCCCTAATAATTGTGAACCAGTGCTTTAAACAAGACAGAAAATGTCCTCTCATATATTCTAAAACCAAGGCAATATTAGAATCTTCTCTGGGCTCTCTGATTCTCTACACTGCTCTTCTCTCTCACCCCCTCAAAATTCCATGCCCTTATTGGACGCCAACACCTTTTCACACATTGTGTCCAGGGCTGAGACTGTAACAAAGAATAAAACATGTGGTGACAGATGCCTGCCATCCCAGTATTTGGGAGGCTGAGACAGGAGGATCGCAGGTTTGAGGACAGCCTCAGCAACTTAGCAAGGCCCTCAGCAAGTTAATGAAACACCGTTTCAAAATAAAATATAAAAGAGGACCGGGGTGTAGCTCAGAGGTAGAATGCCTCTGGGTTCAATCCTTAGTACAAAAAAAAAAAAGCAAGAATAAGACATGGAATTTCCATCAGAATTTATCCATGCCTTTGAAGGAAAATAATGATGAGCAGGATCCTGTGAAATCTATCTTCTACAGCCATGGTCTGCAACCGTGGCATGCCTCGGAATCATCTGGAAGGTAGCTATGTCACAGATGAGGTGGTTCAGGCTATGAGCCTCCCATGCCCATAAATACATGCCACAGACAAAAACGCACAGGGCCTGGCAAAGACTGGATCAGAGCTCAGATTACCTGACTCTGGACTTGGCCTCGTATTTTTGTGTTCCAAGTATGTCCCCTTAAGTCCATTAAAGAGCATCCATCCAGGTAGACACAAGCAAAGATTAGAAAATGTTTCTTTTAAACTTGAAGATAGCCAGGCATAGTGGCACATGTCTATAATTCCAGTACTTGGAAGGCTGAGGCAGGAGAATCGCAGGTTTGAGATCATCCTCAGCAAGTAGTGAGTGTCTCAGCAACCTAGCAAGACCCTGTTTCAAAACAAAAAAAAGGGGGGGCTCATGGTTTAGCTTGGAGGTAGAATGCCCCCGAGTTAAAAAAAATCCTGAAGGACATGAGAGTCCCCCTGGAAATGCAATTAATCTGCTTTCACTATTAATTCTAAGAGAAACTGGATAACCACATGATGACATGCTCCATTTCATCCTAAGGGAACTTCTTCCCTGGATGAAACACACTAGGGTTTCTCCTCCTTTGTCTAGAGTCCCTTCCATGTCCCAATTTCTCCCTAGCTTCCACGTATAATGGTAAATATCGACCTTTCACTTTTTGTGACTGACAAATCTCACTTAGCATAATATTCTCCAGCTCCATCCATTTCTATGCGAATGGCATAATTTTATTCTTTATGGCTAAGTAGAATTCCATTGTGTGTATATCCCACAACTTTGTAATCCACTTATCTGTTGATGGACACCTAGGCTGGCTCCATAGTTTGGTAATTATGAATTGTGTAGCTACAAACATAAATATACGTGCATTACTATGGTGGCCTGGTTTCAATTCTTTTGGGTAGATACCAAGGAGTGGTATAGCTGGGTGATGCGGTAGTTTCTTTGAAAAGGTACTTAAGTTAGAGTGTATTCATTAGGATCGACACTAAGCAAATATGACTAGTGTTTTTTTTATAGAAATAGATTAGCACACAGACACTCACAGAGGGATGACACTGTATGAACACAGGGAGAAGATGGTGTCTACCAGTCAGACAGAGGCCTCCAAGAAAGAAACTGTGTTCACACCTGGATCTTTGAACTTCTAGACTCCAAAACCATGGGAAAATAAATTTCTTTCAATAAGCCAACCAGTTTATGGTGGCAGCCTGATCAACTGACTCACCCACCCATCTCCTCCCCAACACCACTTCCCTCCAAAACTCAAGTTGATCTCAGAGCCTTTTATCAGAGTCATCATATGTGAGAAGGGACACATTTCTGCTCAGAAGGAAATAGTCCTGTCTTTGTGTAAAGTAGGAGGTCAGCAGAATGAAAGCTGGGTGCTCCTTGGTACAAAGGTGTATGACAATGTGTCAAGAAGGTGACATGGTCAGGCACCAGTCTCAGGGGGAATTGTGGCTCACCATCGTATTGGTTTACTCTTTTTGCCACTCTTTCTGCATGAAATCTTAGCAGAATACCTGCCCTCCTATCCAAGTCACTTAGTAGAAGACGCTGGGTTACCTGCCTACTTCCACTGAGAATGATGTTTAGCATCATACCTGGATGGTGAAGACAGAAGATCTATTCTCAGCACTGATGAGGAAGTCAGCAGAGGCAGGGGGCTTCTGCTCAAAAAGGACCATCTGTGGAGGGAGGCTCGGTGTTGTTGGCTGAGCGGGGCAGGGCTGCGGAGTGGGATGTTCACAGGCTGACACCTACAGTCGCAGCATCCCTCGGGGTTAAATATCCACAGCTCCTCATTAGAGCAGCTATTTCACAATCATTGCAATCCCCAGAGTGAAAATCCTTAAGGACCAAGAGCCTAACAGAGAAGAAGTCAGAATGGCTGATTGCCTGACCCAGGTGCCAAGAACACTTCATTTATTTTTCCGAGGGGGTGTCTTTTTTTTTTTTTTTTGGTCTTTTTGGACCTGTAGATAGAATCCAGGGCAGTGCATTTGCAAGGGAAAGTGCTTGGCTCCTGACCTACATCCCAGCCCCTCTCTGCTGTTTATAATCATCACCTTTTCTTTCTCCTTGCACACATAGCCCATGCACATTTCTAGTTAATTACAATTGCCAATTTTTGTTATTAAACAAAAGCATCTCTACATATATTGAAGAACCAAAGCGACGCCATGACAGGCTTTAGTTAAAGCTTTAAGTAGAATAGGCCTAAGTATCTGTTTTTCTAGAAGTTAAGTTTCTATAGCCTGTTGCCCCATACTCTGTAGAAACCATTAAGTGTGCTAATCTGATCCTGCCCCTAGCAACCCCTAGAAACAGCCAATCGGTGTCAAGCACACCCGGGTCTGGAATTTGCAGATAATCAGGTGAGGCCACTCTGACCAGAGTCAGCAGGCCCCCCACCCATCCTGGACATCCTTGAGAAAGGTACTGCAGGCCCAACCAATCAGCTTAAATGTCACCATATAGGGTTAATGCTTCCCTAACGATGACCCCTACCTAAGGCGCGAAAATTAAACCAACCAGGGAACACCAACAGGCTTATGTTTTAAACTAACCTATCAATGTAAAGGTGGGGTGAGCTGCCTCCTTAAGGGATAAAAGCTTTGTTCTCTTAGAGCAAGGGGCTTCTCCCTGTGACCGCTGCGTTGGTGCACGACAGGAGCCCAAGTTTGAGCTTGAATAAAGGACCCTCGTGTGCTTTGCATTGGAATCAGCTCCTGGTGGTCTTTGGTGGGATCATGAACTGGCATTTCAATATCACACTATTAGAAATCTGATTCAGCAAGGTATAGTGGCACATGCCTGTCATTCCAGTATTTAGGAGGCTGAGACAGGAGGATCATAGGCAGGTTTGAGGCCAGCCTCAATACCTTAGCAAAGCCCTCAATAACTTAACAAGACCCTATTTCAAAATATAAAGGACTGGGGGTGTATCTCAGAGGTAGAACACCCCTTGGTTCAATCCCCAGTACCAAAAATTAAAATTAAAGATAAAATAAATAAATGAATAAGGATCAATGAAAAGAATGGTATACTGAATATATGAACCAGTACCATGGTCAGTTATTATCATCATCAAGTATGTGTACTGTACATAATGTGTGTGCTATACATCCCACTATTCTCCAGCCCTATGCATGGCAGTGGTTGCCATGTGGATGGGAGGGGGTTGGAATTGCCAGAGACTTGGGAAATTATTACACCCTGGGGGCTCCTAGTCATTCGTGAAAACCTGTGTCTCTGAGCCCAGCTTGAGCAGAAGCATTTCTTTATTTTGTTCCCTCCCTCTCCTGTGGAATGAGAGATGCTGCAGGTGCCAGGAAAAGTGCTTTGGATTTTGTCCAAAATCAATTCTAGCCAGGTATGGTGGCACACTCCTATAACCCCAGTACTTAGGAGGCTGAGACAGGAGGATCACAGACTTGAGGCCAGCCTCAGCAACTTAGCAAAACTTTCAGCAACCCAGTTGGAGGTGGACCCCCTGGCTGTGATTGAAAGGGGTCCAGCAGCAGTGATTAGTGACAGCATGACTACCTTTCCTGCTGGTGGTCAATCTCAGCACTCATGTAATGTTGGATTTTCTGGAAAAAAAAGGATCATGGAGTCTTCCCCCCAGATTTCAAAGGAAGGCCTGAGAAGCCAGGCCATGTGTGGCAGGGTCAGAATCTCTGCAAGCAGGCCCAAATGGGGTGATTTATAGAGCTTTGTGGAGGAAGCCAAAGTTGCAAGAAAACCCCCTGAAATTTAGAAACGACTGAAATGTGGAATGGCTGGGAGGAAAGTCTGCAAGCTGTGAGCCATGGAGCCAGGTTGGAAGAGCCAGTATATCACCCATTGCCATCAACCAAGTCATAAGGGTGGGGCTGCCAAGGTCCCTTGGAGATCACATCTCACCACCATGTGCCTCAGATGCCAGAAGTGAAATTGCAGAATCAAATGCTTGCCCTGCTGGATTTCAATACTGTTTTGGCCCCATTCCTTCTTTTTATGGCCCTATTCCTTCCTTTTGGAATGCAAATGCTTACTCTGAACCACTGTACATTAGATGACTATAACTTGCTTTTTATTTTTATAGGGGCTCACAGCCAAGAATTTACCTTGAGTCTCCGAGGAGACATTGGACTTTGGACTTTGGAATGACAATGGAACTGTTAAGACTATGGGAATTCTTGGAGATGAACTAAATGCATTTTGTATTGTGAGGTGGCTGTGAACTCTATTTTATTTTTTATTTTGAAATAGGGTTTCACTAAGTTACACAGGGCCTCACTAAATTGCGGAGGTTGATCTAGAACCTGGAATCCAATTCTCCTGGCTCAGCCTCCCAAGTACTCAAATTATAGGTGTGTGCCACCACACCCAGATTAATTTTGTATATTCTTTTTTTTTTTTTTTGCGGGTACTGGGGATTGAACCCAGGGGCATTCTACCTCCGCGCTACGCCCCCGGCCCTATTTTTTATGCTTTATTTTGAAACCGGGTCTCACAAAGTTGTGGAGGGCCTCACTAAGTAGAGAGAGAGAGAGAGACAGAGAGACAGAGAGACAGAGAGAGAGAGAGAGCGAGAGCTGAGGCTGGCCGCGAACCCGGATCCTCCGGTCTCCACCTCCCAAAGTACTGGGATTACAAGTGTGCGCCACCACGCCCGGCTTAATTTTGTATATTCTAATAGATAGGATTTGGGTGAGTCTGGCCAGTTTTTGACTGTCAGTATTATGGCACTTATCCAAGCTATGTGACTTCATAGAAATCTAATACATCACCACCGCCACTTTTGTAAGCCTGTAAGGCAATAAATGAAATACTATCTTTCTTGTTATTTTCATCATTGAACTTATTTTTTTGGAGGGTAATGGGGATTAAACTCAGGGGCATTCTACCTCCAGGCTACATCCCTACATTTTTTTTAGTTTGAAACAGGGTCTTGAGACTGGCCTTGAACCTGCGATCTTCCTGTCTCAGCCTCCCAAGTACTGAGATTCCAGATGTGGGCTACTGTGCCCAGACGTTCAGTAGGTCTTGATATTGAAGCCCTTGCTTGCTTCAATAAAAGATGTGAAGTCTTGTTTTATAATTGAGACTGAAACCAGCTGCAATTTATTGTTACTTTTGATATGAGACAGCAATCCAAATTTATTTTTATTTCTTAGCATCTTGTATTAAATAGTCCATCCACTCACTATAAGACCAATTCACCAGTAAAGTAGTTCTTTGTTTATAAGTTGGCATCTTTCTGGACTCTCTTTTTTGAACAATAGGATTGTCTATTGTCCCCTGGACTAATTTACAGGTCTTAATGACTGCAGCACCTCAGTCACCTAAAACTATCTTTGCTGTGGTAATAAATAAATCCTAAAATATTTTTTTGCGGTACTGGGGATAGAACCCAGGGGCATTCTACCTCCAAGCTACACCCCCAGCCCTATTTTTTATTCTTTATTTTGAAACAGGGTCTCACTAAATTGCAGAGGCCTCACTAAGTAGCTGAGGCTGGCCGCGAACCTGGATCCTCCGGTTTCAGCCTCCCAAGTACTGGGATTACAAGCGTGCACCACTACGCCCAGCTCTAAAACATTTTTGTGGTACTGAGGACTGAAACCAGGGGGGTTCTACTACTGAGTTATGCTCCCATCCCTCTTTTACATCTTAAAATGGTTTTGCCAAGTTACTGCATGCTCTCAAACTTGTGATCCTCCTGTCTCAGCCTCCCAAGTACTGGGATCATGGTATGTGCCACCACACCCAGCTCAGAAGAGTTAACTGTGTATTTTAATCCACAGCACAGTTTCTAGACGCCATCTCTCATTTATCCTCCCCTTTCTTCCCTGGGACCCTCAATGCAAATTTGGGGACATTGTTATAAAAGTTCCCAATGAGGTCAACAGCTACCAGAGAGGCGCCAGGGCTGTCGCTGGACGGAGTCATCATTGCACACTTTGTTCCCCAATTCCGTGATACTTGGTTTCTTCCTGTGAAAATGTTGGTGCAGAGTGACAATGTCCAACACTGTCCTAGTCTCCTTTGCCAGGATTGCTGAATGCTTTATTGCAGAGCTGGGGGTGGAACCTGAGGCTGTGTGCACACGTGGTGGGTTCCATTCCAACTTCTCTGTAGGGAAGCTGAGTAACTATATCGTAGACATTCTCCATCTCATCCTAAAGGATGGGGTAGGAAGGCGAGGGTAGAAGAAGTGTGGATGGATATGATCAGTGAACAACACATGCACATATGCAATTATCATGGGGAATCCAATTAATTTGTACCAACAATGTGATTTTATATTTATAATAAACTGGCAGAAAAAATCAGACAATATGTGTGTTAGATAAAGCACTTAATAAATTGGGCTTACAAATCTCCCATATATCTATAAATTTCACGTCTATTGGTCTGTCATTTACAGTCAAAATATCAACAAAATTTTCCCACTAGGTGTGTAGATGGTTGAAATAGCCCCATGATTCTGTACTTTAATGATGCATTCTTGTTTACCTTTAAAGTATGTACAGGAGTGTATAATTATGATATTTTTACATACCAGAGCATCACTGTGCACACGCAGATCACAATGAACATTAGTCCTTACCTGCCACTCCTTAGCGGTCCCTTACAGTTTCTCATCCCCCTTCTTTCTGCCACCAGATTGTAAGTATTCTGTGAATTCAAGTCTTTTAAAAGAGTTTTATTGAGCCTGGCATGATGACAATGCCTGTAATCTCAGTAGTAGGGAGGCTGACACAGGAGGATCACAGGTTTGAGACCAACCTCAACAACTTAGTAGACCCTGTTTCAAAATAAAAAGAGCCGAGGACAGAGCTCAGAGGTAAAACACCCCTGGGTTCAATCCCCAGTACCATAATAAATAAATAAATAAATAAATAAATAAATAAATAGCTTTATTTAGATATAATTTAAATGCCATAGCATTGACTTATTTAAAGTGTCAAGGTAGACCAGGCGTGGTGGTGCACGCTTGTAATCCCAGTACTTGGGAGGCGGAGTCCAGAGGATCCGGGTTCGTGGCCAGCCTCAGCTACTTAGTGAGGCCCTCCACAACTTCGTGAGACCCAGTTTCAAAATAAAGTATAAAAAATAGCCGGGTGTGGTGGCACACGCTTGTAATCCCAGTACTTTGGGAGGCGGAGACAGGAGGATCCGGGTTCGCGGCCAGCCTCAGCTCTCTCTCTCTCTCCCTGTCTCTCTCCCTGTCTCTCTCTCTCTCTCTCTCTTTCTCTTTCTCTCTCTCTTGCTACTTAGTGAGGCCCTTTGCAACTTCATGAGACTCGGTTTCAAAATAAAGTATAAAAAATAGGGCCGGGAGTGTAGCGCGGAGGTAGAACACCCCTGGGTTCAATCCCCGGTACGGCAAAAATAAATAAATAAATAAATAAAATAAAGTATAAAAATAGGGTCGAGGGTGTAGCCTGGAGGTAGAATACCCCTGGGTTCAATCCCCAATACTGCAAAAAAAATAAATAAAGTGTGAAGGTAAATTTTTTACTAGTAAATTTACAGTGGTACATGTGTACTTGATATCAGGTGTAATTATGTGTTGTGCAGTTTCTTATGTTCTATTTAGCAAGAGTTTATTCTCATCATTCCGTTATTTTCTACTGTGTGTATATGCATACTTAACTCGGATTTTTGTTTTGGAACATTGGGCTGTTTATAGCTGGGATGACATGTGAATAGGGTTGGCTAGATGTTTAGAGTCAAAAGTTTTAGGTCATAGAGAATAGATGTGGGTGTGTTTATTCAACACCACTCAACGTATTTCAACCAATTTCCACTTCCACTGTCTTGCCATTTTGTCCATTTTGATAATTATGCAGTAGCCTCATATTTTCGTTTTTCATTTTAAAGCTAAATTTGAACTAACTTGTTTAGACTTTTACAAAGTTCGCAAAATTAGCACAGGGGGTTTCCGTTTACTTTCCAGAGGTTTCCGATTTTAGATTCAGTAAGTGGTTTATGGGTTTCCGTTATTTTTAGTGTCTTCTGTATTATTTATTTGGTATTATTTATTTTTAGTTTTTTTTAATGTTTTTTGTTGTTGTTATCTCTTTCAGCATGTTACTTTGATGCCTATTTTTCAGGCAACTCCTAAAATCTGCCTAATGAACCAGTCATTCTTTGCTTTCTCTGGCCCTAGCTGCAGCCTCCTTCATGAGGAAACTTGGAGGAAAGAGAAACATTTCTCAGAATTACTTTGTGGACATGATGTCACTGGTCACCCTCTGTATACCTGAGTCTTTGTAGTGTCCCACAGGACTCTGGCCACCTGGTCCTCTAGCGGCCATCTCTGCCTCTAGTGAGCTGAGATTTTGTCACAGGAGAATCTCTCCAGCTCCCTGGATTTAGACCCTAGGATCCAAGAGTAAGCAAGGCCCCCTAGAGATAAGAGGAAACAAGTGGTAGGAAAGAAGGTGGTATGCCTGGCTTTCCAGGTCAGGAAATCAGCCATCTCTTCTCCCCTTCTGTGATCTGCATGCCGTAAGGATTTGAGCTGCCTTGGGGAACAGACACACACCTCTGGCTAATGAGGAACTTTGGAAATTGATTCCCCAAGGCCACAGAGACTTCACATAGTCGACCTATGACCAGTTTATCAGCAGCCCTGCTCAGGTCAGGAACGGCCCACCTGAGTCTCCATCCAAAGATGATACCTCTTGTGCAGGAGTGCATTGGGTCATTGCTCCATCCTCCCCTCCTGGGGATACGGTGTCCATCCTCATCTTTAAATATCCAGAGACTAAGTGGAGAATCTGTGTTGACATTTGCAAGGTAATTGCTAATAGACATACATATTGATATCTCAAGTCCCCCAATAAATGCTGCAAAAGATTGAACAGTCTTCCTTCCTTCCTTCCTTCCTTCCTTCCTTCCTTCCTTCCTTCCTTCTTTCCTTCCTCCCTCCCTCCCTTTCTCCCTCCCTCCCTTCCTTCTTTCTTTCCTTCCTTTCTTCCTCATTTCCTTTCTTCCTTCCTTCTATCTGGGAATTGAACCCAGGAGTGCTCTACCACAAAGCTACATCCACAGCCTCTTTTTAAATTTTGAGACAGGGTCTCCTCAGTCTTCCAAGTAACTGGGATTACAGGCCTGGGACACCACATCCAGCTTGTATTTGTATTTTTGCACTTACATATATGGGACATATTTTCACACCTGAAATAGGACTCAGTCTTCCTGTACCATTAATTAGATAGGAATGTATTTGTTTTTAATTCACAAATAATACTGCGATTTATTGGTACATGTTTTGTGTGCAAGGTCCATGAAATGGGAAGAAACAATGGAGAGAGATGAATAATGCATGCCTGGCCTCAGGTGTCAGGGAAACAGCTAACCTGAATTCCTCACCTCCAAAGTCTTGTTTTGTCTTTATTGCTATTGTTTATTTGCTTTTGTGGTACTGGGGAACGAACCCAGGAGCATTCTACCTCCAAGCTACACCCCTAGCCTGTATTTATTTATTTATTTATTTATTTATTTATTTATTTATTTATTTATGGTACTGGGAATTGAACCCAGGGGCATTCTACCTCTGAGCTATACCCTCAGCCCTATTTTTTATTCTTTATTTTGAAACAGGGTCTCACTAAGTTGCGGAGGGCCTCCGCCTCCCAAATACTGGGATTACAAGAGTGCGCCACCACGCCCAGCTGTATTTTTTTATTTTGAAGTAGGGTCTAATTACATTTCTGAGGCTGGCCTCCCAATCTGCGATCTCCTGTCTCACCCTCCCAAGTACTGGGATTACGAGCTTGTGTCATCATGCCTGGCCAGTCTTGGTTTTTAAGGATAGACACTCCTGGGTTTAGAATGATTGTAACATAGCTGATCTAATGAGGCACTCTGGATATCAATCCTCCAGGGGTACAGAGATTGTGGTCCTCAGCCCCTGACCCGCTCACACCACAGCCTTGCACCAGACCCAAGCAGCACCCTGGGTTCTTCCCAAACATGATGCTTCTTAAACCAGGAGCCACTGATTCAACTGATGTGTCTACCTATCCTGAGAACAGATCTTCTGTCTCCTACATCCAGGGGAGATGCTGAAGATCATCGCCAGTGAAGTCAGCCAGGTAACTGACAGCCCCTTAGTCCTTGCTTGGGGAATGAGGGCAGATATTTTAGGGGAATTCATTCAGGGGAAGCAGTAAGGACATGCATAAGATGATGAGAAAGATTTCCCTTTACCTCTCCTGTCTACTGTCTGCCGTGTGTGTGTGTGTGTGTGTGTGTGTGTGTGTGTGTGTGTGTGTTGTACTGGAGATTGAACCTAGGGGCATTCTACCTCCAAGCTACTTTTTATTTTTTATTTTGTGAAATGGGGTCTTGTTTAGTCGCTGAGGGTCTCAGTAAGTTGCTGGCATTGTTTTTGAACCTGAGATCCTCGCGGCTTCTGTCAACTTCTTGACACATTCTTACACATGTTTGCACTGTTATTCATGCAGTTCTGATTCTGCTGGTCTCATCCCCCCTACACAAGACAGGACCACTTCGTTTTCAGCAGAAATCAGCCCTTCTTCAAAGATGGTGACCATTTCAAACTATTCTAATATTTACACGCATTTTTGTAGTGGTGTTGGGGAGAAGTTTGGGACCGTGTGTTCATTTCTTAGGTTTCCCTTAACAGGCTACAGGTGGGGTGAGTAAACAATAGTAGTTTATTTCCCCATATTTCTGGAAGTAGAAATTCAAAGATCAAACATTGGAAGGAGTGGTTTCTTCTGAGGCCCTTCTCCATGGCTTGTAGTTGGCCAGCTTCTCACTGTGGGGTTTTGTTTGTGTGTTTTGGCACTGGGGATGAAACCCAGGGGCGTTCTACCTCCAAGCTACACCCCCAGCCATCCATTTACTCTGGATTATGGGGTATCCCACACTTCCCTATTCTCAGTACTTTCTAGTATGAATGCATGATTCATAATGAAAATGGGTGCACCTGAGCGGGTTCAAAAACACACAAAATTCTCTCCTGGTGTAGAGGGTTTCACATTCATTTTTCCTAATTATGTATTTATGGGTTTTCGATTCATGCATCTAAGTAACTTATTATTCAATGCAGTTTCGATGCTGTATGTGTTGTCATGCATCCAGGGCAAAGAATTATTGGTGTCACTGATGGGTCCTTTCTTACTTTTCTACATAATGGAGATTTCTGGAGGTGCCATTCAGCATAGAAACTCTCTTTCTTTCCTCTTGACTCAACTGTACCAACCGATCACTTACTTCTCATTGCTCATGGGAGTCTCTCTCTCTCTCTCTTTCTCTCTCTCTCTCTCTCTCTCTCTCTGTCACACACACACACACACACACACACACACACACACACACACACACCCCACAGAGCAAAACAGATGATTGGCAATGTAAGAACAGGGATTCCCACATTCCCAGCATGGTTTTGGTCTCTTTTCCTCTATTTATTTTCTCATTATTGGAACATCCCCATGAAGTTTCCTCCCAAATTTATTGAGGTATAATTACACAAAAAGAAATTGTCTATATTTAAGATGTGGAATCAGATGGTTAGAGAAGTATACATTGTGGAAGGGTCATAACACCACAGTTAATTAAAACATCCATCAGGGAGTTGGGCACAGAGGCACACATCTGGAATCCCACTGCTTAGGAGGCTGAGACAGGAGGATTGCAGGTTTGAGGCCAGTCTCAGCAACTTAGCAAGACATTGTTTCAAAATAGAAAATATAAGTGGCTGGGGTGTGGCTCCAAGGTAGAATGCCCCAGGCCGTTCCCATTTGTCATGTGAGGACACCAGGCTTCCCGCCCCATTGAAGATGGGTTTCCATCCATGAACCAGTGCTTGACTCTGGATTAAATTCTGAGTGCATAGTATAATATTATATAAAATGATCATTGTTATCACGGCTGCTTCTGTCTTTTCCAGGAGAGGGAGACCATTGCTCTTCTGAAACGCTCCTATTAGAAAGCCTGCCTATCTAAGTCTATTGTCTGCCAAATATCTGCTTTATAAATAGCGAAAATTTTTTATTTGCTTATGTTTCATAGGAGCCTCTGCATTCCACTCTTTCTCTCATTTAGCTATTTGCCTATTTTATTTCCTGGTGTATTACCTATGTTATTACAGGAAGACCTTCTCTTAGGATGAGACAGATGGCCACTTCAGCATGTCACCTGGCTTTCCCTACAATTGATCACTAGACCAGTTTGCTTGAATTCCCACTGGAGAGGCTCCAAACATCAAGATCTATCATCTATCATCTATCATCATCTATCTATCATCTATCATCTATCATCTATTATCTATCATCATCTATCTATCATCTATCATCTATCATCTATCATCTATCATCATCTATCTATCATCTATCATCTATCATCTATCATCTATCTATCATCTATCTATCATCTATCTATCATCTATCATCTATCATCATCATCTATCTATCATCATCATCTATCTATCATCTATCAATCTATCTATCATCTATCTATCTATCTATCATCTATCTATCATCTATCTATCTATCATCATCATCTATCTATTATCTATCATCTATCTATCATCTATCATCTATCTATCATCATCATCTATCTATCATCTATCATCTATCTATCTATCTATCTACCTATCATCTATCAATCTATCATCTATCAATCTATCTATCATCTATCAATCTATCATCATCATCTATCTATGCTCTATCATCTTGTCATCTATCAATCCATCTATCATCATCATCTATCTATCCTCTGTCTATCCTCTATCTATCTACCTATCATCTATCTATTATCTATCTATCTATCTATCTATCTATCATCTATCTATCTATCA
>PVJS01020676.1:0-32334 GCA_004027185.1 Glis glis | reverse complement strand
CCGCTGCACCGCCCGATGCACCCGCCTGCCGCACCTCCCGCTGCACCGCCCGCTGCACTCGCCTGCTGCACCCGCCTGCACCTCCCGCTCCACCCGCTGCACCGCCCGCCTGCTGCACCCGCGCGAGGGGCGTGCAGCGGCGCCGCCTGCAGCCCGGAGCGCACCTGCGGCCCCTCCCGCCGGCCAGAGCCTTGCCAGCTGCACAGACCGGGAAACTGAGACCCGGAGAGGTCAGGTGGCGCGCCCAAGGTCACCCAGCCAGCGATCCCTGGGAGGAGGAACCAGGGCCGAGCCCCCAGAGGACCCCCGGGTTCAGTCCAGCCCGGCTGTGGGAAAGGCAACAGGGCGCCCCGCTCTTTACAGCTCCTTGGACTTCCCTAAGTTATGTCGCTTTGCTGTCCCCTCGTATTTGCGAGAAAACAACGCAGCCCTGTCCTTCCTCCGCGCTCGGGCTCCAAGCGCCAGCCTCCTGAGACCGTGGTGCCGAGGTCGGTTACATAAACGCGCTCGCCCTTCAGTGCGTCTTTGTCATCCACTTGCTCTGGGTTGTCATGCTCTTAGGCCATGAACCGGCTGTGCCTGGGCTTGGATGGGTGAGCAGCGCCCTGCCTTCCCCGAGGGGATACTCTGCACAGCACGTGCATGGTGAAGTCCTCTGTCCCCCTCCGCCCACCCAACCAATCCCCCAGCAAAGGCTCCCCCACGCCGTTTGCAGACTTGCTGAGACTTGCAGAGGAGTGTGGAGTAAATATCCCACAGCAGGCCAAGGACTCCGGAGTCCTTGTCCTGACTGCTCTTGCCTTTAAATCCTTATGTCAAGTCTGGTCCTCATTGTCGTCTTCCGGGGACAGCATTCCAGGAATGCACCAGCAAAGCTGGTCACTTCTCTGTGCCCCTCCTGCCCTGGTCAGAGGTCATTCACAGAGAGCTGCAATCCTCTGCTTTCAGTAGACCACGAGCCTCTGAGAGACAGAGCCAGAGTTCTGTTTTTAAGGGGAAGGCCCCCAATGCCTGGTGCTTGAGACAGGCATGGGGGGGCTATTTGTTGAAGGTAGAATGCTGCTCCTCTCAGTGGCCTGGGGCCACATCCTCACAGTCCCCAGGCAACCCCCTCTGCGCTCTGGATCTCTGAGGAGCTCCAAGCTGCTCTGACTCCCAGCTCCACACCCCTGTCCAACTGCTGGCACTCACAAGCACCCGTCCCTGCTCCAGCCCGGGTCTGACCTAGTGCCAGAGAAGGTGCCACTTCAGAGGCCTGGAAAGACCTTTCCTCATGCCTCCCTTGAGTCTAAACTTCCAAGAGGCAGGACAAAGTCAGATGGTCAGATGTGTGGTGCCGCTGCTCACCGGCTGTGACCCTTGAGCAAGTCATGTCACCTGTGCCTCTGTTTCCTCATCTGTCAAAAGGAGATGACAGAGAACCTGTTTCATAGGAAGGTCATGAAGATTCATCATGAAATATCCTGAACAGCGTCGAACACATGAGGAGTGCTGTTCTTTGAGGTTTTGCCCACTGCTTGGAAATTCGCCCTCCCTTCAGCTGCAGTGCCCAGTGACACTGAGCTTTACCTCCTGTGGTCCCTTAACTGCTGGACGTGGAGCATGACCCCAGCATCAGAGGGAGGACCTGTGACAGGCAAACCTGTTTCTGGTCCTGGGCTCTGGTGCAGCCTGACTTCCCAGGCACAGTGTGGATGGCTGCAGCCCAGCCCCTCCCTCCAGCCTGGTTAATTAGCCTGAAGTCTGAGCTTCAGGTCCATTTCTCCAATACCTAGGTCATGCCAACCGTCCTGGTGGACAGCTAGAAGATTTATGGGAAGAAAGTGTTCTCCTTTTACAACTGAATAGAAGTACATACCTCCAGCTTATACCCCTGCTCATAGGACCCACATTCTAGAGTGTGACTCCCTAGCAGCTGCTTGGAAGGGGAGGAGGGGGCCAAAGGTTGTCTAGAATGGAGTCCAGATGCTCAGCTGCTCTCCCTTAAACCCTTGCTCCTAGACTCAACTTCTAACAGCTCTTCTCCCTCTGCACCTTCCAATTAGACCTTCTGCCCCACTGACAGTCCAAACCTTGAGTAATCGCTGCTTTTAGTAAACACTTACTAAGTGCCAGGTACCAGGCTAGTAGCTTTGCATACAGTTCTCTCAACACCCTGCAGGAAAGATTCTATTGATCATCATTTACCAATAAGGAACCAAGGCTCATGGCAGTGTAATACTTGGCTTAATGTCCCACAGCTGTCAGTGAAGGATCCCAGGCCCACCTGACTCTAACCCACCCTCTAGGTCTCCCTTCCCAGGTAGCCATCCCAGACACTTGAGACTGGCTCTCCCTCCCGTCCCCATCTGAGCAGTTGGCAGAGGCATCCCGCCAGCAGCTGGGGAGGAGGGCTATACACCAGGAGGCTGACAGCAAAGGCACTGAATCTTTTGCTCCAGACACTCCTTCTCACAGAGCCTTCCAAGAGGGCAGGTGCCCAGCACTGTGAGTGCCCACACCAGGTCCTCCAGGGAGGAAGGAGACGGATGTCTCTGTGAGCTGCTCAGGAAATTGTCCCCACCCACCAACCTGGCAGAGCCGTTGGCTGCGGGGCACCTCCATGCCCTGCTGCACACTGATGGTCGTGAGATGGCCCTTCTGCAGGTTCCAACCCCGTGGTCCTTGTGAAAATGAGAAATCAGGTTTAGGGGGACAGTTGTGTTTTCCCGCAAGCTGCTATTGGTAGTCTTCAAATGCAGGCCTTTGGTTTCCAGAATACTCCAGTACTCACTGAGCCCATCCTGTGTGCAAAGTCTGTGGTGGGTACCAAGGACAAAGCATGCACAAAACAGACTTCTCCAAAGCCAGTGCTCTTGAAGGGCACCGGGCCACTGCGGAGTGCCTGTCTGCCCTGGCCTGGAGGCGGCTACTGCAATAAGGGCCTCCGCTCTCCCTCAGCCCCAGGTCAGCAAGGCCTCTCAGCCCCAGGGATGGAAAGGGCACTTCCCAGAACAACCTCATCCACCATCACAGGGCCGTCTCAGGAACCACAGCAAGTCCCCACAGCCCCAAACAGCTGCCACCTCGCCTCTGTCCTCCAGAATTCCCAGCTGCCTCCATTTCCCCAGTAGTAGGGAGAGAAAGGCAGTCACTTCCCTGGCTTCTGTGACACTGCCCACAGTGAGCTAGACACTGCCCCCGCAACTGTCATCAGAGGATGCACAAACTGTTGGGCTTGCGTTTGAGGTAGTTGTCCTGTTTGTACAGGATTGCTGCTCACATACAAGCTAAGCATCCCTTTTGTTTAAGAGGTGATGAAGTCCAAAGCTGACTGCACCAAGAGCCCAGGAGACCTTGGTTGGCCCCAGCTCTCTTGCTTACTAGCTGTGCAACCTTCCATCAGCACATGACATCTCTGAGCACAGGGAGGGGAACATACCTACCTTGCAGGATCACCACAAGGTTTAAACCAAAGCATTGAGCTTGTCGTAGGCGCTAAGTGCATTTGAAACTTTTACACTGTCCCCCTCACAGCTCCAGAAGCGTGGATGGTGCTTCCTGTTGACACTTAACACATTGGGTCCTGATTGTCCACAGACCCTGCCTCTCCTCAGCTGTCCTCAGAGCCTGTCATCTCCTCGGTCCCAGTGCTTGGTCCAGTGGTCAGTTCACAGCAACACTAGATATTCTCCTGAAATGTGGTCCCCTAAAGGCAGTGTTGCCCCACTACCTGAAACAAGTGAGTTTGTCATGTAAGATGAGCACCAAAAGATGGCATAGCCGCTCCCTGTGACACAGAGATGACTGGTTTCTAGGTAGAAGATACCAAGAACGCTCACATTGGTCCCGGACTCCAGTCAGTTACCCCAGAAAATGCACTTTTCGAAACTTGTGATTGTAGCTGAAAAGACTCAATACAGTCGGGGAAGATACAGAGAACCTCCTGGAAGTCGGGGCCCTCTCAGAGTTCAAAGCCAGCCACAGACGAGGCATGCCTTGGCTTTTTTCTATTTTACTCCACATTCAAAGCCAGCCACAGACGAGGCATGCCTTGGCTTTTTTCTATTTTACTCCACAATCTTCAAAAACCTTCTGCATTCAATGTATTATAGAACTCTCTCTGGAAGGAAATTCGGAGATCAAGTAGCCCGCAACCACTAGTTTTTTACAGATGAAGAAAGTATTGCTCAGAAAGTTTATGTGGACTATAGTTGGTAAGTGGAGACCTGGACACATTCGTGTATACACACACACACACACACACACACACACACACACACACACACCCCTATCTATTCCATTCAACCTATCAGTTCCACTCAATTTAAGAACGGATGGGATCAGGATCAGGTCGCTCATCCCTGGAGACGCCTAGCCTTCTGCTTCTGTGTTCACGTGCCCTGCAGGTCTCTACCCTCCTCTCACTGTTTGGTGGATGGAAAGTTCAGTTCCTCTTGCGGAATCTTTGACCATACCAGGAGACATCCCCCTTCAGTGTTTCTGTTCAGCAGCTAAGGAACCACAGCTATTGCGCACACACCCCCTAGTGGCCAATGTTGGAAGCGCATGCCCCCGAAAGTTTGTGTTGGGTGATAAGCACTTTAAAGCTGATTTCCACCCAAAAGGAGCCCCTAGAGGGACTGTAATGCCACGCCAGGAAGGAGGATAGTAAAATATGATCTTATGTCAAAGCAATTGAAAGAGGAAGAAGGCAGGGAAATAAAGTAAAGAAAAATGTGAAGGAGGGGGAAAAAGAATAACAAAAGAAAGAAAAAGATGTATAGAACAGTAGAGAGATCAAGGGAATAAAGAAGCTTCAAGGGGGGATGTTTTCCAGTTTAAGCCTTCTTCTATTTCACAGATAAACACACAAAAATAGTAGTGGAAAAATCCCAAGAATAGGCATGTCCAGGGTCAGCTGGCCACCCTCTAGCAGTCAGATGGATACAGATGAGCCAGGCGGAGGGGAGGGGGACAGGGATCCTGTATTTGACCCCATCACTGCATGGCTTGGTAATCTTCCCACATTCCAAGTCTTTCTCTGTCTGTATTTCTGAGCTTGTAAACGTAGCTAATAGCAGTTTTCTCTTCCTATTTTACTGAGATCTGATGAGAACAATAAAGACTTGCAGAGAAAAACCCTGAAAATTGCTCTGAGCTCTCAGATACATCCATCATAGAAATGTGTTTTATTATTTTCCTTGATGCAACAGCTACCCTCTATTCTTTGCTTCCTGGTCTAAAAGGTGAACCGCGATGCTGGACCACCGAGGCACTCGCTATATTTCAACAATGCATCAAGTTATCACCACCTCTGGTGCTTTGTAAGATGCTGTGATTTGAAAAGCTCTGTTGAAATGTAAAACATTATTGCTACAGCCGTAAAAATATCTATGTCCATCTCCTGACCCACTATTTCTTGTCAGCTATTCGTAGAGGTATACACAAAACAATTCCATCCCCATTAGTAGATTTTTTTAACAGTAAAACTGCACATATCTGAGTTTGGCGAAATGATCAGAAAAATACATTTCTGCCGGTATCAGGTTACCCCCAGTATCTGAACAGCTACCGAGGGGGCGATGAAGTTTTTAAAATCCACTGCGAAAGTGAACACATCCAGGTCTCGTATAAAAACGCCAGCTTGTGCTTGTGTTTTCCTTTAGTTAAAACACAAAGAGATGAGCTTAACACAAATGGCTGTGGAGAAACAACAGACATAAAGTGGAAGTCGTGCGTTCCTGTAAAATCATTGCTCACAGAAGAAAACATTTCAGAACAGACGTGGGCTCTGGTCTGTGACCGTCTGTGGACTCCCCCATGTCCCTGCAGAGTTCATTCTTTGGGTCCTTTATACCATGATGGCATTGACCTTCTCACTAACCTCAGCCATCGCCCCTATTCTGCCTGGATTCTTACCAGGGTGATATATAACACCCCCAAACCCCTTGCTTCCGGTTAGTGTGGGAGGAAGACAGGGAACTTGGTATACCCAGGCAACTTTGATGGACTTTATCCTGCCCCAGATGGCAGCTAGCATGAAGGAATGTTCCAGCTTTCTTTGGCAAATCATATCCTTAAACACAATCCCCCTCGGTCTTCCTAGCCATACTAGTTGGAAACTGGTCTGCAAAGCACCAATGACTTTGATGTGCAAACCACAGTGGTCTATGCACAGTTTCACACAGTGAGTTACCCTGGAGCACACAACACCTGAGGCTGCCGGCTGAGGAGCCATGCAGCTGTGGGCCTCCCCTAATCAGCTGGGTGCTTGGGCAAGGCAGTCTCTCCAGGCCTCTGTCTTCATGTGGACAATGAAGGCAATATCCCTCCCCACAAATGGTTTAAGATCTCCATGAGCTAAATGCAGGTGAAGCGCAGAGCCTGGCTCTAGGTGAGTCCGGAACAGGCGAGGTATGTCCCCCAGAAAGACAACGTGAGCCACCTGTGGGATTTTAAATCTCGTAGAAACCAGTGAACAGTGTGAAAAGAGACAGGCGAAAGTTAATTTTAATAAGGTCATGTCCTTACTACAATTTATCACTGGGCACAATGGCACACGCCTGTAATCCCTGTACTTGCGAGGCCGAGACAGGAGGACCGCAGGTTCAAGGACAGTCTCAGCCAAGTAGTGGGACTCTTATCAACCTAGGAGACCCTGTTTCCGAATAAGAAATAAAAATGGGCTGGGGGTGTAGCTTGAAGGTAGAATGCCTCTGGATTCCATCCCAACTATATGTATATACCCAACTATATGTATATCCAGTATATATATATATATATGCAGAATATTATTTCAACATGTAATCAGCACTTTAAAAATATTAATTAGATTTTACATTTTTGTAAAAAAATTTGTGTGGTACTAGGGATTGAACCCAGGGGTGCTCTACCACTGTGAGCCACACCCCCATCCCTTTTTAATTTTTATTTCAAAACTGGGTCTTATTAAGATGCCCAGGCTGGCCTCAAACTTGTGATCTTCCTGTCTCAGACTTCCAAGTATGGGGATTATAGGCATGTGCCACTACACCTGGCTAAGATTTTACATTTAAAAAATAAAAACTGTAGTAAATCTTTGGGCTCTGGTATTTTGTACCTATGGCGCATCTCAACCCAATACAAAGTTTTCTATAGATAAATATAATGCCATCCTACCAAAACTGTAACATTGTGTTTAATGAAAAAATCTTATACTGCTTCCATTTTACAATCTAAATTCAATTAATTAAAATTAAATAAGATTAAAACTAGTTTCTCACTAATGCGAGCCCCCAATTAAAGCACTCATTAGCCATGGGTGGCCAGTGGCTATTGTATTGGGCAGAACAGAGTAAGAAGAGATGTGGGGATGTGAAATGGAAAGGCCAGCTATAGGTGCTTCACCAAATAGATGCGCAGTTGTCTCACCCCACAAGAAGTCCACACGTTAGGGTCCAGGATGGGTGCAATGGCTACAAGGTGTCATTTATGGACAGGCTCCTTCAATCTTTCTGCTTCATGAACCTTAGAGTAGACAAACGGGTTCCCTCTTTCCACCCTGGGCATTGTGACCTCCGTCCAGACAGGAAAGATGGGAAGAAGGAAGAGCTGAAGGGGAGATGATCGGCACCTGTGGGTTCTGCTCGGCTGGTCAGATGCTTCCTTGGAAACCCCATGGAATGGCTGCTCTCAATCGCCATTAACCATGTGTGTGGCACAGGGGCATCCTTGTTTCCATGAAGCAGAGCTGGCAAATGTGGTGTTTCAACTGGGCACATTGCCACCTCCAACGAAATTAAGAGTTCCCCAGGAAGGAATAGGGGACAGTGGCTGCTTAACAAGCAACTGACAACCTCTGTCAGAGGTGGCATCTGTCATTGTCATGACTACCACTATTGCTTATCACTACTACTACTAAACTACCACCCCAAACTTGTGGATGATCTCCCAGGGACACTTTCAATCTTTAAAAATAAAATAAAATGATAGGCTTGTGTATTTATTTATTGTTGTGGTTGTGGTTGTAGTTGCTAGTTAAAGAAACAAAATTCCCCTTATGATTCCACATCTTAGGATCCAACTGAGTGTGGCCATGGAGTCAGGACAGATGGGGATGGGAAGGCAGGAAGATTGGACTGCCTTCCTGCATGAGCTATAGACGTCAGAAGAAAATAAGAGTCTCCCGGGTAGAGCAGTGTTTGGCTCTGGCAGAACACACCTCCTTCGTGGGAATGAGGTAGAAGCTGTGGTTCAAGTTAGTGTTGGATGGGAATTTGCCCCCAGCAACTGGGAGAGTAACTCTGGAATGCAAGCATGTGCTCGCTGTGGAGGGCCCTCCTTTCTTACAGGCACCAAAGATGTTTCTGTGGGTGCAGCTGCAGCTGGAGATACTATCTTCCTAGGCCCTGTTCTCCTTATAATGTCCCTGTTCATTATCAGGTAGGACAGATACGCTGCCAACCTCAGTATCTCCAAGGCATTGGCCCTAGTTGTTGTTGGAAATTTACTTAAAACCTGAGTTTCAGGATGAAAATGATAATATGAACACTTGATACATCCAACGTGTGGGTGAGATGGACAAATGGGTACAAGATGCTCAGCTTGGCCCCTAACACATAGAAAGAGCTCAATAAATGATCAGACTGAGTAATTATGCCAGGGCGAGTTGTGTTTCCTTTGGTCGATGCTATCAATTAACAGATTGGTTCAGAGTCCTGGGAGAAGGAAACAAATGGCGCCCTCTAAAGGGGTCACTCAGAGTTTCATAAAGAGGACATTTATAAGGTCAGGGAGGGTGCTATGGTTTAGATCTGGAATGTTCCCCAGAAAAGCTCACAGTGTTGGCAATGCAACAAGGTTCAAAGGTGGAATAATTCAGTCAAGAGGGCTCTAACCTTCTCCATGAACTCATCCATTGAGGGATCATAATTTGAGTGGATTTACTGGGTGGTGACTGTGGACAGGTAGGGCGTGGCTGAAGGAGGTAGGTCGCTGGGCGCGTGGCCTTGGGGGTTACATCTGTCACTGGTCCCTGCTTCTCCTTCTTTCTGTTTCCTAGCTGCCAAGAGCCGAGCAGCTTTCCTCCACCACACCCTGCCACCATGATGTTTCTGCCTCAGAGCCTGCCGACCATGGACTGAAACCTCCAAAACCATGGGTCACAATAAACCTTTCCTCTTCTAGGTTGTTCTTGTCAGGTATTTTTGTCATGGTGACACAAAACTAACTAATACAGAGGGGTAAAAGGAAACAGAGAAGATTTCAGGATTGTGAGCCAATGGTGGAAGAACTTACCATTGCACACCTGAAGAGGCAAGAGTGTGAGTGGGTCCCAGCACCTGGGAGAGCTTCAGAGGTAGGAGAAGGCTCCAACAGGAGCTCCAGCTGCATATGGGGAGCACGGCCCTGCCAAACAGGGGTGTGTGCAGGAAGAAGCCAGAAGTCTAAATGCTCCGACCTCACTCTCCCATCAGGTGCCTCTCATTGGCTCAGTCCAGAAGAAGCCCGAGGTCAGGGGAGCGCAACTGACCTACTCCTTAGAGGCTAAGCTTCCAGAGCATAGAATGAGGATGAAGAGGGTAGAGAGTGATTCAGAGGGGCAAATGCCATGTGCTATAGTGAAAAATTTCACCTTAAATATCTAGCACTGACTTGTTGGCTTTCTAGTTAATTCTGGTTAATTCTCTTTTCTCATTGTGGTGTTTGGTATCCTTGATATATATATATGCATGGCTCCCAGTTGAAAGCCCAGAGACAGAGAGGCATTGTGTGCCATAGAAAGCACTAGGTTCTGACTCATTCAGAATTTCACACTGTGCCTCTCCCACTCACTAACCACATGGCCGAGGGCAAGCTAGCAAGCCACGCTGAACCTCGTTCTCTAATAAGTTGTAGGGGAGGAAAAGTGGTTGCCTCACCAGCTGGGTGTGAAGATTAAGCGAAGTGGCACAAGTCTCCTCTGCCTCTGCTGCCATATGGAAGCTGTAGACACAGTAGCTGAGAGCTCGGGTTCTTAAGGTTGAATGTGTGGGTTCAAATCTCAGCTCTGACATGTATGTATATATGTATGTATATATGTATGTGTGTATGTATGTATGTATGTATGTATGTATTTTGGTACTGGGGATTGAACCCAGGGGACTTCTACCTCCAAGCTACACCCCAGCCCCTTTTACTTTTTATTTTGAGACAGCATCTCTCTAGGTTACTGAAAGTCTCACTAAGTTGCTGAGGCTGGCTTCAAACCTGTGATCCTCCTGTCTCAGCTTCCCAAGTACTGGGATTTCAGGTAGGTGCCTGGCTAGCTCTGACATTCTTAAACTCTGTGTCCCTGTGATAATTACTTAACCTTTTCATTTCTTGATCCCATCATGCATAAAATGAAGGAAAATTATCCCATCACAGAGGCAGTTGTGAGAATTAAATTATCTATGACAAGAAAGGTGATTGGGGCAGTGTATAAGCACTCACCAGCACTCAACATCCCCCATTACAGGTAAAGCCAAGCTGCACATAGTGTGAGCTCAGTACATACTGAACTCTCAGCCAGCCTCCTCCTTCTGAGAGAAGCACGGGGACGATCAGCACCAGGGGCCTGGACAGCACCCTCCCTGTCTGCCCCCAGAGTGTCAGCCGGAATATCCTCCTTCACCCTGTCATACATGAGAGGCAAGTATTTTGGACATCTGAGCAGGTTCAAAGGACACAAAAGGATCCTGAGTGAAGGCTGTTTGTCCTCAGAAGGAAAGCACAGAAACCGCATCCCCATGCTTCGCCCAAGAAAAATGGGGCTTCCTCCAAGTATAGGGCCACTAAGAATAGCAGTTAAGATTAAAATCTAAGGACTCAGCTCCTCTCTAGCTGTGTGGCCCTGAGCTCTTAACATCTCTGCAATTCGGTTTCCTCAATTGTAAAAACAAAGTCACAACAGCTCCTACCTCACCAGGTTATTATGAGGATGAATTTAGTTAATATGTGAAAGTACTTAGAATGGAGCCAGGCATGTAGTAAGTGCCTTATAAAGGGCTTCTTAAATAAATGGAATCATCTCAATTCAGTAAACAAATTTTTCCTAATTGATTCTTTTAGTGTATGGTACTGGTCTGAGACATTGTCCTCCCTGGGGGACTAGGATCAAATAAAAATTGTGTTTGTGCAGGAAAAAGATAGACAGTGCTTAAGTCAGCAAAATCAAGAGGTCCTGTATTGACACAAGTCACTCAGATCCACTATTTAGCATTCCATGACCTAAGAATGAGTTGATCTTTTGGTATCATACACAAAACAAAGCCCTGCCAATACTTCCTGATTATAGACAAAAGAATTTGCACACTGGAAATAAAATTCTTGCTCTTCCCTCACCAGTATGTACATGTGACTTGGTCAAGTTGTTTCATCTTTCTTTGGGCCTGTATGTTCTCATCTATGAAATGAGGGTAGTGATTCCTATGTTAATATTCCCACAGCTACTCAATAAATCAAAGTGGTTGCCTTCTACCTTTCACCTCTGAAATCTGTGAATAATGAGGAAATCTAGGAAAGAACCAGTTCAGGAGACCGAATTTCGTAGATGGTGTCATCAGTTAGTGAAGAAACAAGAAATTTGAAAGCAAGTGTCCAGCGGAGATTTATTTTTTTTCTATTCAAGCAATAAACAAAATTGCTTGAATAGAAAATTAGTGTACCATACACTAAAAGAATCAATTAGGAAAAATTTGTTTACTGAATTGAGATGATTCCATTTATTTAAGAAGCCCTTTATAAGGCACTTACTACATGCCTGGCTCCATTCTAAGTACTTTCACATATTAACTAAATTCATCCTCATAGTAACCTGGTGAGCTGTTGTGACTCTCTTTTTACAATAAACAAGCAATAAACAAACAAAAATGATGGTTCTTGTCTGTGCTTACCAGAAAAAAGCTCTGTTGTCTTACTTTGAACGAAAGGGCTAATACCTAAGAGCCTGTAGTAGATAATTTTCTGTTGCTATACCAAAATGCCTGAGGCTGGATACTTTATAAAGAAAAGAGGTTCATTTAGCTCTAAGTTTTGGAGGGTGAAAGTCCAAGATCAGGGGGTCCCATCAGTCCCATGGCAGATGTCATCATGGCATGAATGTGTGTGTGCGTGCGTGTGTGTGTGTGTTTGTGTGTGCGTGCGTGCGCGAGAGGGGAGGGAGCAAGATCTCAAAAGTTGAGAGAAGAAGCCAGAGAGTGGAGAGAGGCTAAGCTTTCTCTTTTATAGCAACTCTCTTGCAAGAACTGAGTTGAGTCCCATGAGAACTGACTTAATTCCTTCCAAGGGCAGTGCCCACATGACCCAAAGACCTCCCACTAGACCCCACTTTCTAATGGGTCCACCATCTGTTAATAGTTAATATCACTATACCAGGAATCAAGCGTCCAACACATGAATTCTTGGGTACACACTCAAATTATATCTAAACTATAGCAGAGGCATAGCAAAAAGAATACAGGTTCTGGAACCCGGTTTTGCAACTCCAACATGCGTGATAGCCTTTAGCAAGTGACTTTTCTAAGCCCAAGTTTCCTCGATTGCAAATGCCTACCTTGTAGGAATATTGAGATTGAGTAATATTTTGTACATAAGTTGCCTACATACAGTAGGGGCTTAGTAAATGATAGCTATTATAGGAAGTTCATGTGCCCCTTGGAAAAAAAAATTAGGCGTCTCGTCAAATCAAACAGCTGTGTAGAGTGGATGTAAGAAATCTACATAAATTGCTTTTGCACTGATGATTTATTTTCTAGATTTCCTAAAATATAGGGAGAAATAGAGCATTATACTCCAAAGAAATAACGCCACTTCTGTTGAAGAAGCTGTTACATTTTAATGACGTGAGGGCAATTTACTTCAAGTGAAGTCCAAGCAGAAACCCAGAGCTGGGGAAGCTGCTTCCAAACAGGCCTTTAGAGTGAGCTGAGCACGTGGAGAGCAATTGCTGTCAGTCCCTGAATAGTTTTGCCAAGATGTCAAATTTGCTTTTGTAACAGTTCCCTCAATTAGCCTAAGAGTCCTTAATACAAGTTAGTCTCTGATTAAAGAATTATTGTGATCCCGTTTTGCATTTATATCTTTGCCTTTCATAAATTAGTTGTCCATCGTCTTGCAAATAGCTTTCATCTTGTTCTTCTTCCCCCAATCCCACAAATGCTCTTAGTTCTCAGGGTTCTCAAGTTCACTGGAGAATCTCTCCATTACTCTAGAAACCCAGAAACCACTGCCCATCTCTGCACCCTCACAGGGGCTCTGCCCACAATTCCTGTGGCTCTTTCCTCCAGAATGTCCCTGGACTCCCCCTTCTCATGTCCCTCCTCCCTCTTCTCCACAGTCCTCTCACTGATCTCATGCTCTCTGGCCTCCCTCTGTCCACACTGCACCTGATCTTTAAAAATGCAAGTCTGATTTTTCCATCCTCACTTAAAACCCTTCAGGGTCTCCCATGCTGTTGCTTCAAATGAAGGTCAACTCTTTTGTTCAAACCGCAAGGTGCTGCAGGATTTGGCCCCGCTCGCTCTGACAGTTGTCTCTAGTATCACTGCTTCCACACAGACCTTTGGATTTGGGAACTATACCATCAGTAAATCAAGTGGGCTCTTCCTAACCTACAACAGCTCCCTTGTGCTCGTAGCATCAGAGTTTAATATTCCGCTGACTCTGACTACTAACCTATTTTCTATCATTTCCTTCTCCCCATACTAGTTTTCCTTTGCATCAAGAGAACAATTCTTTCCATGGCTGGCTGCAGCATAGGCAGTACTGTTTGACGGTTTTAAGTCCTGGTCAGAACTCCTCCTCCTTCTCTTCCTCCTCTTCTTCCTCCTCCTCCTTCTCCTCCTTTTCCAGGATCTTGCTATACAAGGCAGGTGCTTTACCACTGAGATATAATCCCAGCCCCATCAGAACTTCTTGGTGGTGAAACAAGACACATCCAACTGACCTTCCACAACCTCAACCCATCAGCTCATCACACACATGTATACCTATACACAGGCAAGCATGCATGTGTGCAAACACACGCACGCACACACACACACACACACACACACACACACACACACATGAGTTCCCCAAACAAAAGCACCCAAGCCAGCGTCTATTCACTTGGAAAACACTCAGTAAATCAAAGGAGTCAGAGATACAGCAGCTGTTTCTGAGCACAAAGGAAAAATCTCACCACAAGTTTCAAACCTCTTGTACTCTTCCCCTTGGTATTCATCTCTGTGTTGCCTTGGTATTTACTGAGTGTATATTATGTGTCCCTTGCTTTTTCAGGCTTTAGAACTGCATCCCTCCCTGTCCTCATAAAGCATAGAGTCTAGTGGAAAAGAGAGACATGCTAATTACCAGATCCATGTCCTTGAGGAGTTGACATAACCACCCTGTGTCCCAGGCCTATTATCTACAAAGTAAAACTATTAATGTCATCTTCCCAGCATCCAATAACATGCCAATTGCTGAGTGCTGTCCTCATGAGGTTGATGTGAGATATAATGACATAATACAAGAAAAATGCTTAGAATAATATCGAGATGACATACATCTTCAATAAATGGTTGCTTCGTATTTTTGTTATGTGAACAAAGGAATGTAGGCTTGCAGATTATGATTGGGTTCTCTGAAGGGAGAAGAAGACTAAGCAGTGATGAAGAATGACACAGGAACCTACTTAGGTGCAGTGATCAGGGAAGGCCCCTCTGAAGAGGTAACTATTAAGACATGAAGGAGTCAGCCATGACCATCGGCAGAGGCAGAGGGTCCCCACAGAGGGGCAGGCCTGGGATGTACCAAGACACACATGGGTCTTCTAGACACATAGATCTGCTTAGATGCCTTCTCTGCAGCTTTCTATCTGCATGACCCCTGGTTAGTCACATGCTCTCTGAGGCTGTTTCCTCATCTGGCAATTGCAAACTGTAATGTGATTTATGAAGAGAATGAGCATAATAAGCATGAAGAAGATAATATCAATGTAGTAGGTTTTTAAATAAAATGATTCCTATAAGTCACCCAGCAAAAAGTCACACACACAGTAGGTACTGTAAACACTGGCTGCTATTTCTTCATCTGCTCCCCTCTGCTAAGCATTCTCCAAAATTAATAATTGCCTCCTCTGATCATTCATATCACCAATAAGTCAGGCTTAAAGCCCTGCTGATGTACCTCCAGACCCTGGCTCCTTCCCACATCAGGACTCAACCAAACCCATGGTCAATATAGTTGACAAGCAGGCAGAGCACTTATTCTAACCAGAGACTTTGTCATGAATTCTCTCTTCACTCCTCCCAGTAACTCAGTAAGAAGATTCTATTATTTCCTCCACTTTACAGGAGACAGACGTGAGGATGTTCATGGGGTCCAGGGAGTCTTCAGCCTGTCTTTCATGCCCTAGGCCAATGAATAGACTTCTTTCAAGGGAGAGCATTCTCCTAAATTCTTAAGCTCCTTACATCGGCCAGACCAAATCCTGCTCATTATTAGTGTTCACCTCTTTCAGGAAGGTTCTGCATTGCTCCAAGCCACAGTGATCTGTCTGATTTGGAAAAGTCAGGACCTCGACCACATCAGGTCTTAGACCTCTTCTTGTCCACTTATAAAAGATGGACCTTTCCAAGGGGTGGAAGCTGCACCTGCCTCCCTCCCTCCCTCCCTGGCTGTCTCCTTCCTTTTTTATTCTTCTTTCCTCTATCTCTTCTGTGTGTTGCACAGGTCTGTATACTTTCTAATCTGACAAGTCCTGATACTGCTGGATAAGAGACGAGGGAGACTGAGGAGAGGAAAACGATCCCAGTGATTCTGGTGCGAGCGAATTGCATTCCTTCTCATAGCTGGAAGTGATGTCTGATGATCTCTGAATTAAAACAGTATGTTTCCTGAGGAAGCCAGTTTCTGAAACAAGAATCAGGGCACAGTTCTGATAAGGAAGCTAAGGAGATGTGAGAGGACAAGATGTTAGAATTGTTAGGATTGGGCTGGGGAAGTGGTTGAAATTAGTTTTCTTCTGTGTGTGTGAATGCACATAATATCAAAGGATATTACCATTCCTATTTAGCAGGTAAAGAAATCGAGGCCAAAGGTCAATGAGCTTCCAAGTCCATGAAACCTTTTTCCTCCTGGGAATAATCATTATACATATCCATATTTCTTCTTTACAGGACCGTTGGAAACCTTCCTAAGTCCATACAACTGGCCATTTGATCTGGGTCTCCATATGGCCATGATCTCTCCTCATCGCACTCTACAGTCCCTCCTAGGCTCCTGCTAATATTCTGAACTTCCTCCGACAAAGCATTTATCTCGCTATAATGAAGTTGCCTTTGACTCTTTCTAGTCCCTGGACTGTGAGCTGCATGAATGTTTGTCTATTTCCTATTTTACTCCAGGATCTAGGGCAGCCATGTTTTCCTGCCCTAGTTCTACATTTTAAAGGATTGCTTTCCCTGTCCGCCAACTCACACTGTGCTCCCTTCCTCCCCTGGGCCCCCGCACATTCATACGTGAGAACCTGTCTTAATGGTATGCCCCTCCTTGATGCAGTGACCTTCCACAGGACTCCCGCGGTGCCGGGCTTTCTCCTGAGCTGGTAGCGTGCATGTCACTAGTTCTTCCCTTGCTCCTCCCCATGGGCTGCATTTCCCTGGAGGCCAGAGGTGCTCAGTAAATGTTAGCAGCATAGCTAGACAAATGACTTGTTCTGTTGAGACCATGAGTTTGTGGCAATTCTTTTCATTGAATAGGTTAAAAATATACATTTTTGTATGAGCTACTTAAACCATCTGCATACATTTTATACCCAACAAATATATACTGGGCTGCTTCGTTCTGAGCTCTGGTAGTTTCAAATACCAAGGAAAAGGAACACTGGTTATGAATAACTAGGTTCAGCATTTAGAAAAAATGCCTTATAGCTATTATTTAGAGAACTTTTAAGGAGGTGGAGGTGCAGAGAGCTTAACCACAGGGCATTATTTTCCTGCCCTTGTGAGAAACATCAAGTCTCAGGGCTTTAGCAACTGTGAGTGTGAAAAGGAGTATTAAATTACTTAATAGTTTGTTATATATATCAGGTCTAGAAAGCAATTATGTTGAGAAAATCCACATCCACTTAAATAAAATCGAAATCCATGTGAGCCAAAAAGTCAGGTGTTTTCTTCCTGCAGTAACTGATATTTAGGAAATCCAGGTCATCATCTCTACCTCCCCCATGATCAGAATATCATTCATTCATTCATTCATTCATTCAGCAAATCATGGAGGACCACATACCAAGCACTGAGGAGCACATGGAGTCTTCTCCCCTCCCCCCTGGGGAAGATAGATCTTAAATAAGCCCACATGTATGTCCCTAAGTATGGGAACACAAATGGTGATCGGTGCTCTGGGTGAGAAACAGTGAGCAACCCACTTCGATCAGGAGGTCAGAAAAGTGACAGGCTAGAGAGAGGTCACTTCATCCTGAGTGCACATTTTATGGTGGAGGCCCACAGGCCTGGGACTCCCTGGGGAAGGCCAGGAACAAACCTCGTGTTTCCTGAACATGTGTTGTCTCTGCTGGTCTACTGTGTGCATGTTGCAGCCCTCCCTCGCTCATTCAGTTCATCTCCACAACGATAGGAAAAGGTTTACTGCTGATGGGAAAGGGTTACTGCTAAGGACTTTCTACCTCCAACAGTCTATAAACTTATTAAGTCCACTCAAATTGACACCCTTTGAATATCTTCTTTTTGTCCAATCCAATCATGATGATTCCATTGCAAGAATTAATTTTATTATACCTATCTACCTATCTATCTATCTACACACACACACACACACACACACACACACACACACATATATACATATGTATATATATATATATTTTTTTCTTGTAATATTTAAGAACTGTGAGGCTGGGGATGTAGCTTGGTGGTAGAAAATTTGCCTAAGCTGGGCGTGGTGGCGCAGGCTTGTAATCCCAGTACTTTGGGAGGCGGAGACCAGGGGATCCGGGTTCACGGCCAGCCTCAGCTCTCTCTCTCTCTCTCTCTCTCTCTCTCTCTACTTAGTGAGGCCCTCCGCAACTTCGTGAGACCCGGTTTCAAAATAAAGTATAAAAAATAGGGCCGGGGGTGTAGGGCGGAGGTAGAACACCCCTGGGTTCAATCCCTGGTACCGCAAAAAAAAAAAGAAAATTTGCCTAGCATGCATAATGACCTAGGTTCATAAAAACTAAATTCTTCTTCCATAGCATAATTTAACCCTGAAATGGAATATCATGTTAAGAGTTACAAATGCAAAACAAAACAATTGATTAAAGATCCATGGGGTAAAATTTTGAAGAAAGAAATATATAGCCATGTGACCCATGCTTATTTTAATATCTATATAATCAGCATCTACATCCAGAAGACATTTTTGAAAGTAAAAACTAACCTATATTTCATTAGGTAGTAGTTTCAATAGAACAAGGTCTTATCACAGGATAAATTCTCTCTAATCTGCAATTATTTAAGCAAAGGGACAAATTATACCTAAAGATCTGTCAACAGGATATCAACACCATTGTTTCTCTAATATGAAGTATGTTTCCCATGATGCATCTGATCCCTCTTTCATCCTTCTATGGTTTATGGCTTCAAACAAGTTCTTACAATAGGCACAGTTCTCCTGCTACAATTTTAGTTATCTCTGGAATGTATTTTAGATCCCCAAATACTGTCTTCTTCAACCAAAGGTTCTCTGAGATTTTCCTATGGTGCTTTCGTTATTTGTATCTAAGGCATCGTTATATATTGAACTAAAATTCTTGGTAGGAGTAATTCACGTCTTCCTCCTTCCCTCCTTTCCCTCCCCCCTCCCTCCCTCCCTCCCTCCTGTTGCTCTTCTCTCTCTCCATTCTTCTACCCTGTCTCCCTCCTACCCCCAAATAGCAGGACATCTGAACATTTCTAAATAGCAGGACATCTGAACATTTCTGTCTGGAGTAGGAGGAGGGAGCTCGAAGCCTCATTGCCACTTTTGTCCCTTCCTTATCTGCTCAGAGCTGGCAAAGGTCTACAGTCCTCAGGATGGAATGACTCTCAGGCTCCTACTGACTTACACAGTAGAGGCCAATAGAGAGTGTCTTACTCTCTTCCCTGCCTCTGCACAGTACCCCCATCAGTTCCTGGTGCCCTCTAGATGCTTAAGCAATGAAGCAATACAACCAGATTCAACCCAGACTTACTGGCTGGGAATCAAGGAATTTGAGTCTGGACCTACTGTTCTGTCTGACTGGTGAGGAAATACTCAGGTGAGAGTGAGGCTTTTTCTTCTCATGATGTGATGGAAATTGTCAGGCAGACATGAGTTCAAATCCTGCTTTGGGCAATTCATCTAACTCTCATACCTCTGTGACTTCATCGTAAAGTAGGGGTACCATGTCTTCATTGAGTTGCTGTGAGGTGAGAGGTAAGATCATAATCAGGTCTCCTGTGGGCTCTAACACATAATAGGTGCTCAGTAGATGTTTGTAATCAGTGAGAGTGTTGTTACCTCCACCTGGAGAGTGAGGCTGTGAGTTGTTTGGCATTATTCTTTGACCTGTTTGCTGAATGAACAAAATTTCACCTGTGCATTTGTTAAGTACCTACTCCACCTACAGGTTTGCTGCTCCATAGGATATAAGAAAAAACTACAACAGGCTCTAGCCCTAAAGGAAGTAACCATTATGTTTGAATAGATCATTTAATCCATCTCATTATTTGGTAACAAACTGGGCCAGCTACAAGCTCCCCTGGATGCCAATGAAAGGAAGTGTATAAACAGTTTAGTTCAACAACCTGTCTTCTCTCTCTCTGGAACATTGGTTAAGAAATAAAAACAATTGCTGCCTTATCTTCATGGCCCATCACCATACAGGTAAGATAAGAAACCCAGCAACTATTTTCCCAATTTCTTACAGGTTTAAAGTCTATCATCAAAGCGACCCACCTTTGTGCAGAATTCTGGATGAATGTGGAGTTAGAGCTTCCTGCAAATGTCAGATGTTTTTGAATACATAATAGAAAAATAAATGCATGAACACACCTTGTATGTATTTCTGGCTTTTTCTACTTAATCGCTATGTCTGCAGGTATTTCACTCATTCGTTTATTATAGTCACACTTCCATTCAGCCCACAGTAATCAAGCCTCTCCCCTATGCCAGGCACTTGTGAGACGCCTCTCCAAGTTACTGCTAATGCGTGCAGCAAACCTGTAAGGTAGTTACTATCGCTCACACTGATGAGGACATGGAGTCTCAGGAGGTTAGATGATTTATCATATCTACACAGTTAGTTAGAGGCAGGGCCCAATTCCAAAAAAATACTATTGGAAATAACAATTGGCTGCCCTCAGGTGTGGTGGCACAGGCCTATAATCCCAGTAACTTGGGAGGCTGAGGCAGGAGGATCACAAGTTTGATGCCATCATGGGCAACTTAGCAAGACCCTGTCTGAAAATAAAATAAATAGGGCTATGGAGGTAGCTCAGTGGTAGAGTACTTGTCTAGTATGTGTATGGCCTGGTTCTATTCCCCAATACTATACAACAAAACAAACAAAAACCAACAAACCCATTGTCTTATTTATGATGGGGTATGAGGGAACTGCCTTCCAAGTCCGCCTCTCCTACAGTTTTTCCAACTTCAGGCTAGCTACAAGTTCTCTTCTCTGTATTATACACACAATCCATCAAAAAGCCACCTTACTTTTGCCTTCGAAATGAACTAGAGAGATACATATATATCCATGTTTATAGCAACACAATTCACAATAGCCAAGTTATGGAACCAGCCTTGGTGTCCATCAACAGATGAATGAATAAAGGAAATGTGATGTATATACACAATGGAATTTTACTCAGCCATTAGGAAGAACAAAATTAGCTGGGTTTGGTGGTGCATGATTGTAATCCTAGTACTTGGGAGGCTGAGATGGGAGGATTGTAGGGAGGTTCATGGCTAGCCTTGGCAACTTAGTGAGGCCCTCCACAACTTAGTGAGACCGTTTCAAAATAAAGAATAAAATAAAGCTGGGGGTGTAGCTCAAAGGCAGAATGTCCCTGGGTCCAATACCCAGTAACCCCTCCCCCACAAAAAAGAAGAACAAAATTATACCATTTGCTGGTAAATGGATGGAACCGAAGAGCACCATGCCAAGTGAGATAAGCCAGTCTCATAGAGTCAAGGGTGGTATGTTTTCTCCCATATGTGAAAGCTAGAGAGAAGAAAGAAAAAAAAACGGACCCCATGAGAATAGAAGGTAGACCAGTAAAGTAGAAGGGGATGGGGTGAGGGAGGAAGGCTGGGAAAGGGGAAGTACTGGGGAATGAAACACACCAAATTATGTTACGTGCATGTATGAATATGTCACAATAAATCCCATGTTTATGTGTAAACTATTATGTGCCAATAAACAATAACAATTTATAAATTAAAGAAAAAACAACCCTGACCCCAGTGCTGTCACAGTGCGTGGTGGCTGGTCTCCAAGATTTTCCCTGCTTTGGCCTCTACTCCCCAGAGGGTGTTCTCAGTGCTGCGACCAGGGGGCGCTGTTGCAAACTGATGCCAGACTATGACCACTGCTGAAGACTCCAACCTCAGGCAGGGTCAAAGTCACAGTCGTGACAAGGCCCTTCCTTCTGTCCCCAGGGCTCCTTTGCCAGAACCCACTTGGCCTGCACTCAACTCTTTCAAATCCTTGCTTAAATGTTATCATTGGAGTGAAGCCATTCGTAACTGCTCTAGTTAAAATTGAACCCTGTCCCCTTTTCCCCAGTTTGTTTTTATTCATCTCTTCTGGCAATTTTCACCTTACAACCTATTGCACAACTTGCTTTTTCATTTTCCCACTGTCTTCCCTCCCTCCAGAATGAAGTTGGCAATTTGGGGTTTCTTTGTTTGGATGTGTCCCCCATGCCTGTCACATAGTAGGTGCTCAACAAACATGTGTTGAATCAAGGGATTAAGGTGGATTTGGGGTGCTATTCAATGGCATCAAGATAATATCATGACCAAGGAATACAGGAACATGTGAATCTTAGTCTAAGACTGCAGACATCCTTTTCTACACACAAGGAAAAGTGTAACGCTCCAACCTCTAAAGCAGAGAGCACTCTGGTAAGATGGGCTTGGCCAGGTAATCTCAAGTAGGGGGCCTATGGGGCCTTCTTTAACTACCTCGTCCCAAAACAAGATAATCTTGCCCCTTGATCATCACCTGGAAATCAAGGAAGGAGGGTCTCTTTCTGCTTCTGTTGTGGGTGTAAGAGAGGAGTGGAGGAGAGAATCCGTTCAATAAAGAAGAGAAGAAAGAAGACTTAATGTCACACTCATGTCCTGACCTTTAGGGTACAGTGAATCAACAACCTGGAATCTGACCAATTCAATTAACAGTACCTCCTCCCTGAGAGAGGGGTGGAGCACACTTGATTTCTGTCTCCCTTAGGCTTCAGACAACATACTGAATGTACATAATTGTGATTGCTTTTTTATACTTTTTGGAAAGATAAGCATTTTCCAGTACTACCAATGACTACATATCATCATGTGTAAGAACCTACTGGGTAAGGCACTTGCTGTTGGGCAGGAGAGGGATGCTCACTAGTTGACAATAGGCATGTCCCAGCTCCAGCCCATAACCCTGTGGAAGGATGTATTGAGAATGATTGACAGCATTCTTGCTCTTTTTAATCTGGTATAAAAACTACAGGTCAGTACCATATGATCCAGCAATTCCACTTTTGGGAACATATCCAAAATAGTTGAAAGCTGGGACTTGAACAGGTATTATATGTTCATGTGTGGCAGCACTATTCACAATAGCCAAAAGGTGGAAAGAACCCAAATATTCACTGACAGATGAATGGATAAACAGAATGCAGTAGATACAATGTCATGTTAGTCAGCCTTAGAAAGGAAGGAAATGCTTCTACAGCATGGATGAACATTATGCTAAGTGAACTGAGCCACATACAGAAGGCAAGCACTGTATGATTCCACATATGTAAGGTCCTAGTGAAGTTATATTTATAGAGACAGAAAGTAGGGTGGTGGCTCCCATAGCTGGAGGGAGGAGGAAATGGTGTGTTAGTGTTTATCAGGGACAGAGTTTCAACTTTGGAAGATGGTAAAGTTCAGAAAGTGGATGTTGGTGATGTTTTCACAACAATGTGGATGTGCTGAATGCCACTGAACTGTAAGCCTAAAAGCAGTTAAAATGGTAAATTTTATGTTACATATATTTACCACAATTGAATAGAAAAGAATAACCACTAATCACTGGGCAATTTCACACAGTCCCTGGATGTCCAGGGTCCCCTGGACATCTTCCACAGTCCTGCAAAGGACCATATCCATAATTACTGTGTTCATGCAGGATCTAGCTCTTGTCTATCCCCTTTGACCTAAGAACTTGAAATAACACATGAACTATTCCAGCTGCCTTGAGCAAGGTGACTGGCCAACATGGTGTCCTGGGGGAGCTAGGGTTATATGGCAAACTTCGCCCAAATTTACCATTTTCTTTCATGATTCTATGGTTTGGCTGAATATGTATGTATATGTGTATTAGTCAGGGTTCTACAGAGAAACAAAACCAATAGAATATAGAGCAATATATATAAGGGGAGATTCATTACAAGAATTGGCTCATGCAATTATGGATGCTGGGAAATCACATAATATGTTAGCTGAAAGCTGGCAACCCAGGAAAGCTGGTGGTGAGATTCAATCTGAAGCCAAAGGCTTGAGAAATTGGGAATCACTGGTATAAATCCCAGTCCAAAGGCCTGAGGACCAGGAGCTACAAAGCCCAAGGTCAGGTGATGATGGAAAGCTCCAACACAAGAGGATGAAAGAGCACTTGCCCTTCCTCCTCCTTTTTGCTCCATCTGGGCTCTCAAGGGATTGAGCCATGCCCACCCATATTGGTGTGGGCGGATCTTCTTTACTCAGTCTACTGACTCAAATCCTGATCTCTTCCACAAACACCCTCACACACATCCAGAAATAATGTTTTACCAGCTATCTGTACACCAGTCAACTCAGTTGAGTTGACCCATGAAAAAAACCATTAATAGTGTATGCATGTGTGACTTGGTCTGCTTTCTGCTGCTGTAACAAAACATCACAGATTGGGTAATTTATAAACAATAGGAGTTTATTTAGCTCACAGTTCTGGAAGGTGGGAAGTCCCAAGACATGGCAGCAGTATCTGGTGAGGGCTTCTTGCTGCATCATAACATGGTAGAAGGACTTACAAGCACATGCAAAATAGAAAAAAAACTCACTTGTTAAGGGTGCTCCTGTGATAATATCACTTATCCATTCATGAGGGCAGCACTCCCATGAGCTTATCACCTCTTACAGGTCCCATTCTTAGCACTGATGGAATGGCAATTAAATTTCCACATGAATTTTGGAGGGAACAGTCTATCCATATCAATGCATGTATGTGCATGCAAAATTGGGGAAGAGCTTGCTTTCATGCTGGGGCCAGCATGGTGCAGGACAGGCACAGCACACAGACATGAACCTTAGAGGACAAAGCATCTCAGAAAGTCCATCACCTTGGACTTCACAGAAGTTTCACAGGCGGGTGCTGGATTTCCAGGGGGCAAGGAAGTATCAGGGATATGTCTGACAATATTGTCTCCAGATCTTGCAGCCTCAGGGGACCACAGGTGACATCTAGGTTACTTGAGGAGAGAAGCCAGTACTGATGCCCAGGGTCAGTCTGGGTCCTGGTGGAGGGGATGGGAATAATTTCATGGAGCCAGTTTCAGAACAGTAAGCTCTGAACTAACAACAGCCATAGAATGGGAAAGAACTGCAGATGGCACTGGGGTGGGAGCCTGGTGAGAGGCTGGGGAGGAGAGGACTGAAGAGATATCTCATCATTACTTGGTTTCCCTGGTCATCAGCTCTCACAAAGATTTGTGCATCTCAAAACAGACACAAATTCATCTCTGTGCTCCCAGGGTCTATTGAAGTACCATTGGCATCAAGACACTAATAAATGTTTGTTGAATGAACAAATTAATGGAAATGTTTCTGCATATAAAAATATGTTTCTTAAAAATTCAATTTACACTCAGCTTTGTAGATGCACATCTGTTTTGATAGTTGGTTATTTTAATTACATTCAGCTTTTTTCTGTGCAGCGTTTATGAAGTGGACGGTGGCAGTAATATAATTAGACTAATCAGTGCAGAAAGCTGAATAGAATTATCCGAGGTAGATTTTGACCCTGAATTATATGATATGACTAACCACATTCAAAACATATTAAGAAGCAGTGTGGTCCAATGGAGGGATAAGTCTTTTGGAAAAACTCTGTTTGAATCCTAGTTCTGCCCTTTGCTGTCTTCATGAACTTGAGCAAGAATCAAATTCTCACTTGTTATTTGATGAAAGTAATATCCACTCCCTGAGATGTGAGGCTTATGAGCAATGGCATGAGTATGTAAGTGGTACAGATGGTAAGATCACTCTCATTTCAGGTAGTGTTATTCTTGAGTCCAAACCTTTAATGATTGCGAGGTGGAGACAAGAAGTTGCTTTGAAAATTATCTCCAGCTCAAAATCCAAGTATCATAAAGAACAGGAACCTTGGCTCTGCCTGGCTTTCATCCAAATCCCATGACCCAGTGTTCATCTAGATTCAATATGAAGTTTAATCCCAAGCACTGAAACAATATTTAATATCAGCCCATTGCGCCACTGAGTTCTGTCGTAATCCATTTCCAGATTTGCTGAAGTTTTCTTTCTGATTTTATCAGCAATTATTTCAAATGGAATTGGCACAAGGTGATTGGATTACTGGATTGTTGACTCTCATATCCTGGTAGACAGTGAAAAGCAAATGCAGTTTTCACAGTTTCGTGTCATCTACTCCATGTTCACACAGGGAGAAGCCGCTCTGACTTAGAGAGGTATAGCAGGAAAGAATCTGAATGGAGGAGAAACCTGGATTCTAGCTCTTGCTTCACATATTGCTTTATGATGGTAAAATGTAAAGGACCTGAGCATTTTATCAACCAGCTTCTTATTGTCTTTGCAGTAGGTATTTATATGAATCAATCTTCCCACCACTAATGATCATTTATGCTAACATAGTGTCAGTCCTTTAAGACAACATCTGATTTATTTTTCATTCTACACCTATCATTTATTCATTTTCTCCAACTTTTATAAGTAAATATTTTTACTTTATTTTATTTTTATTGGTGCATTATGATTATACATGAGTGGGATTCATTGTGACATATTCATGCATGCACATAACATAATTTAATCAATATCATCCCTCGGTAGCTTCCATTCCCCTCTCCCTTCCCTCCCCATCATTCCATTTCTCTACTAGTCTCTCTTCTGTTTTCACGAGGTCCTCCCTCTCTTATTTATTTATTTATTTATTTATCTATCTATTTATTTATTTTTCTCTCTATCTTTCACATATGAAAGAAAATATATGACCCTTGACTTTCTGACTCTGGCTTATTTTGCTTAACAGAATGGTCTCCAGTTCCATCCATTTTCCTGCAAATGACATAATCTTGTTCTTCTTCATGGCTGATTAAAACTCCATTATGTATATAGATCACATTTTCTTCATTCATTTATCTGTTCCTGGACATCTAGACTGGTTCTATAATTTGGCCATTGTGAATTGTGCTGCTATAAACATGTGTATGCATATTTTACTATAGTATACTGACTTTAATTCTTTTGGACAATTACCAAGGAGTGGTAAAACTGGGCCATATGGTAGCTTCATTCTTAGTCTTTTGAGGAACATCTACACTGATTTCCATGGTAGTTGTACTGACTTACAATCCCACCAGCAGTGTATAAGTGTTGTTCCTCTTTCCCCAAATCATTGCCAACATTTATTATTATGTGTATCCTTGATTATTTCTATTCTAATTGAATTGATTTTCACTTTCCTAATTGCTAAAGATATTGAGCATTTTTCATATATTTGTTGGCTATATGAATTTCCTCTTTTGAGAAATGTCTATTTAGTTCATTTGCCAGTTTTTGACTAGGCTACTTGTTTGTATGTGTGTTAAGCTTTTTGAGTTCTTTATTTATTCTGGATTATGTAAATCCTCTTCTTCTCTTAAATGAGTAGGTGGTAAAGATTTTCTTCCATTCTATAAGCTTTCTCTTCACATTCTTAACTATTTCCCTTTGCTGTGCCATCCCATTTATTACTTTTTTTTATTGGTGCATTGTAAGCATGCATCTTGATGGGTTTCAAGGTGATAGAAGTATACATGCACACATCGGTCAGTTAGCCGTCCCCCAATTCCCACCCCCTTGCCTCTGTCTCCTGCTCAGTATAGTAGTTGACTTTGATATATTTGTGTATGTACATCCTGTGCATTAGGGTGTTTCCCTCTTCCCCCTCCCATCTACCTCAGGTCACCTCCTTTACTATTCTGAGGTTTTCTCCATTTTTGTCTAGAGTCCCTCTTATGCTCTATTCTCTCTAGCTTCCGCATATTAGGGAGAGCATCTGACTTTTCGCTTTTTGTGACTGACTAATCTCACTAAGCATAATGTTCTCTAATTCCATCCATTTCCCTGCAAATGATGTGATTTTGTTCTTCTTGATGACTGCATAAATTCCATTGTGTACATATCCCATAGTTTTTTTGTTTTAGTAACAAAAACAGCATGGTTCCTATTGAGAAAGCCATTGCCTGAATCTATATATTATAGTTTTTACCTCTATGTTTTCTTCTAACCAAACAAGCAAAAGACCTCTACAATGAAAATTGCAGAACACTAAAAAAGAAATAGAAGAAGACACCAGGATATGGAAAGATCTCCTATGTTCATGGATAGGCAGAATTAATATTATTAAAAAGACAATATTACCAAAAATGATGTACAGATTCAATGCAATCCCCATCTAATTACCAATGATATTCTTTAAAAAGCTAGAAAAAACAGTCCTAAAATTCACATGGAAGAATAAAAGACCCAGAATAGCCTAAGCAACTCTGAGCAAACAAGTAGTGCTGGAGGCATCACAGTACCTAATTTCAAATGATACTATAGAGCTACAGTAACCAAAACAGCCTGCTACTGGCATAAAAACAGAGAGGTAGACCAAATGAATAGAATAGAAAACTCACAGAAAACACACATAGATACAGTCAACTGGTTTCTGACAAAGGTGACAAAAATATCCATTGGAGAAAAAACAGCCTTTTTAACAAATTATGCTGGGAAAACTGGATATTCTTATATAGAAGAATGAAACTAGTTTTCCATCACTCATACTGCACAAAATTCAACTCACGATGAATCAGAGACCTAGGAATCAGACCAAGAACCTTGCAACTGCTAGAAGACATCATTTTAGAATGCCTTATCCTCCCAGTAATTCTTCAGGGGAACAGAATCAGAAGAAGAGTGTGGACTTTAGGGCCAGAGGGAACTAGACTTAATTTTCACTCCAGTGCAGTTGTTTCATTTGTAGAACAGAGACGGCACGTTCTTTCTGGAAAACTAGTTATGAAGATTAAAAGAGGTAGCCATGGAGGGAACCTGCTCAGATATCCCAACTTTTCCCCTTGCACAGGTGCAGCTCATCTACTTATCTGTTCAATAGCTATATTCATGTCAGGCATTAGCCTGGCTAGAGCAGATTGGATTGTGCCCAATTATTTGCCTTTTCCCTGTAAAAGGATTATACATCTTGCCCTTGTCTGGATCTCTGAATGTGAAGATCCTTGTCTGGATCTCCACATGTGAAAACATGTGGAGCAGACCTGACTCCAACCTGTGCATGGACTGAAGCATTACAACTCACTGAGGTTTTGGGACTTGTTTATACCATGCCAAATGCAGACTAAGACACCCTAGACTTGGATTGGAGCACAGAAGACTCTGTTTTCTGCTTCATGAAATTTACAATCAAATGAGGGACACAGAGGAAGACACTGCACTATTGGCTTTGAAGTTGAGGAAGTAGCTCCAAGCCAAGGAATGCAGGGGCCTCGTGAGAAACTGGATGGACAAGGAAACAGTTCTTCCCCTGGAGCACAGCCCTGCTACTGCCTTGACTTAAGCCTGGTGAGACTTTATTTGGACTTCTGACCCCTCAGAATTGTGAGATAAATGTTGTTGTATTGAGCCATTAAGTCTGAGGTATGTCATTATACCAGTAATAGCAAACGAGTACAGACCCATCTCTGTCTCCTGTTTTCAGCTTCTGAGGAATCACTTTCTATTTTCTCTACAACTTGCTTTTATTTACTCTGAGCCCTACCAGTGTCATGATGGTAATTTACACTAAACACCAAGCCCATAGGCATCAGAAGAGCCACTCTGGATGGAACCCACCTGCGGGAAACCCAGTTACTGGTAGTGGGGCCGGTGAGAGGGACTCATTGGGGGAGAGGGCCAAGGACAACCAAGGGTCATCCAGCTCCTCTTGCTACTTTACAGATGGGCAACAGGGATTCAGAGAGGGGCAGCAACTTACCTACCATGGTAGAGGCAAGGGGAGCTGGGTGGACACCAGCTCTGGATGCCAGATGGCAGATCCTTCCTCATCCACGTGATGCAGACCACAGCGCACCCACCAGCAACATGCCCTTCCCAGCCAAGTATGCTGTTCCAGGCCTCTGGCCATTCAGAGGTGAGGGACTGCTGGGGAGGTGGGGACACTGCCTTCATCTGTCTGAAGGGCTGTGTGAGGGGGGAAGTTCCCTTAGAGTCTTGGAAGTATGGGATGCATGACTCTGGAGGCAAAGTTCCCCTCTGTGAAGGACTTAAGAAGAGAAGTGGCAGGGTCAGGGGGGTGGTGGGCGGGGGTGACTCCACCACTGTGTGAGAAGAGGCTTGCTAAGCTGACCCCAGGTCCCTTCAAGCCTCCACCTACAGACCTGGGTGAACCCTGGGTGGAGGAAGGTCACCCTCCCTGATGGGTCCTTAAAGCTCAGGGCTGTCTCTTTCCCTAAACCTTCCAACCCTCCCTTTCACCAAGCCAGCAGGAGCAGCTCTCAACGTTGTGCCTTTTCATTTCAGTCTTTGTACCTTTACCTCCTCTGTTCTGGGCCACTGGGAGATATATTTGTCTTACTTCAAAAAGCCCCTAGCTGTGGGCTGCTGTCGGGTGGGAAGCACCATGCTAGGACCGAGCTCATTTGCTAGCAGCCTGCTCTGAGGGTTAGACCTGGCTGGCCCATTCCACTGGGAGCCTGTGGCTTGTGCTCAGCCTGCCGCCTCACCCTGCCTGGTAACCACCTCCTCCCCCTCTGCAGAAGAAAGGCTCAGTGTGGCCCATGAACATGGGGCTGGGACGCACCTTGATGATCATCAGACCTGGACTCCAAAGGGCTGTCTCCAAGCCTTTGCCAAAGCCTCAAAGCAACCTCAGAGACTTTTGTGATGTTCTGCCCAGAAGGAGGGCATGTTTGAGACCTGGAGGACTGATATAGAAAATGCAATTAGCATGTACCTCTACCCTTCAGGGCCCTCTAGTCAAATCTTCCTTCCCTTCAAATACCACTAGTGCATTTTACCTGTTTTACTTACTGCAGGAAAATAACAATTCTGGCCTTTATTGTCTTGTTTTTCTCCAAGAGAAATTCTTTTATCAGGTGGTAGAGAGACTGGGCAGGATTTGGATATTAATTTCTGGCTCCCCAGAGGCCAGAGTAAATTTCAATAAAGCACCTCCCTTAATTTTCCCCTTCCTTCCAAGACCCGATTTGGAAAGAAGGCCACCGACCCTAGTTTGGGTTCCAGTGTGTCTGTTTCTATTTTGCATTTAGGGCCTTTCTCGATGTGTAATTTTCTTTCTTCTCTTTGTGTCTCCAGTGTGAGAGGAAAGAAGACAGAGACAGAAGGAGGACACAGCAGGACCCTCATTCCTTCTTGTTCCTAAACAAAGTCTCTGCTAGAGAGTGGGGTAGGGCATCTTTTCACGTTTGTAAATTGCAACTGAAAAAAAAAAAAGTCCTGATGGGGAAGGACGTGAATATGGTTCAGGAGTAAAAAGGGAAGGAAAGGGGATTTTTTTTCCTAGATTTTTTGAGTAAAAAAAAAAAAAGAATTACCTAGGCTTCTAGTTGTTTATATAAGATGGAGATGTCGCCTGAGACCTAGATGTTTCAAATTATATTTAGAAATTGCATTTTATTTTAGGATATTGTCCTTTTTGAGGTATTATTCAGACAAGCATAGCATAACTATATTTTCTACTTCACCACCCTGAGTGTCGGGCTTTTCAGCCTCCTATCAGGCCTCAGTTTTTCTGTTTGTTGGGTTGTGGAGGGAGAGTGGCCAGAAGAAAGCTCTGTGGGATGCTTTTGTGCAGGCAGTATCCGTTCTCTGTGTACAGCCCGCTCCACTGTCTGAGTGAGGAAGGGCAGACTCAGAGAGGTCAAACACCTCACGCAGGCCACTCAGGAATGAATGAGCGAGTGATCGGATGGATGGGTGGACTGCCATCCAAATAAATTTTCCTCCTCTAGGTTGTTCTTGTCAGGTATTTTGATCATAGCAATGAAAAAGCTGTCTCATTCTCTACTCTGTAACAAGCCTGTGAAAGTGTCAGGCACCCAGCTGGGAAGAAACAACACCTAAGAAAACCGAGGCTTAGAGAAATAAGGTGACTTGCCCACGGTCAAAAAGTCAAAAAGTGACGGTGCTGAACTTAAGCCCATGTTTGTCTTATACTAGATCCCACTACATTACCTTGGAAAAAGAATGCCTCTGGAAATAGTAATAGTGCCTGCCCTCCTGGTGTCATCGTGAGGATCCAACAGTGAGCACATGCCGCCCTAACAATGCTTGCCACAGCGTAGGTGACACTATGACTGTTGTTGTTTTATTTACCTACCAACCCTTCTTCTTCATAGTTTCCATTTCAGGGCCTCTGAAGCAGCCTTTTCCCTATCTCTCTTGCTCCCATTTTTCTACTTTATTCTAGACAGGATCAAGGAAAGCTAGCAGAGAGCCTGGCCTCTGGTGTCACAGTTGGAGTGAGAGGGGTAGGTGACACTTTCTGGGACTTGTGACAGACAGAGAGAATAGGGAAGACTGTGTAGACATCAAGGCCACATCAAGACAGCACTCTAGGTCCTGCCAGACAGGAAGCATGGGGCAGAGCTTTGGTAGTGGGGGAGCTCAAAGCAGGTCAGAGGTCAGGGACCTGGGACTTGGGCTGTGCTTGGAAGGAGGTGGCAGGATGCCCAACTTACATGGTGTCCAGGGTGAGTTGGGGGAGGGGTCTCCTACTGTCTTAAGGAGGACAGAGTCAAATGCTTTCTTCTTCTTCTTCTTCTTCTTCTTCTTCTTCTTCTTCTTCTTCTT
>PVJS01020675.1:0-32336 GCA_004027185.1 Glis glis | reverse complement strand
ACTTTGGGAGGCGGAGACCGGAGGATCCGGGTTCGCGGCCAGCCTCAGCTCTCTCTCTCTCTTCCTGTCTGTCTGTCTGTCTGTCTGTCTCTCTCTCTCTCTCTCTCTCTCTCTCTCTCCTTAGTGAGGCCCTCTGCAACTTCGTGAGACCCGGTTTCAAAATAAAAGTATAAAAAATAGGGCCGGGGGTGTAGTGGAGGTAGAACGCCCCTGGGTTCAATCCCCAGTACTGCAAAAAAAAAAAAAAAGGGCTGGGGTATAGTTTGGAGACAGAATACCCCCTGGACTTAACCCCTTAACCCCCAGTATCAAGGCAAAAAAAAAAAAAAAAAAAGGACCCTCACTGGGTCACTTTCCTCATCTGAGAAATGAACAAGTGAGTAGCCTCGATTATGGGATTTTTCAGGATTGCTTTTAGATTGTGGAAATCTTATGCAGATGCTCAATAAGCAAAGCAGGCAAATGCTCTTTCTGGGGTAGCTTGCTTATTCACCCCCAAGTCACCTCTTGACCAGTGCAGCTGGCCAAACCCGGCACTTGATCTTTCTATGATCTAAAAAATCCTAACCTTTTATACTTCTGTGCAGATTGCCAGGGTTCCGAGCAAACGCCGTGAATTGCTCTCAGTGCATTACCCCCATTGCCCGTGAAAAAACGAGTCCAGTGTGGGAGAAATATCTGTGCAGAGCAGAGGCTGAATGTGTCAGCGCGGATGAATAATGCTTTATCCAGCTCAGTTTCAACCTGAAACATGAAACCCCAGCAGTGAGCCCATCAGGGGTTCACTGGAAAATATGTGCACAGCCAACCTCCAGAGCCCCACAATGGATTTTGTTCTGTAGCCATGGGGGGCGAGGGGGGAAAGGAGGGGAGAGGAATCCAAGGGAACAATGTCTATTGCCTTGGCCAAGGACTTAATAATTAGCTGTGACTAACGAACACCACATGGGAACCAACTTGTAAGAAAATGTCCCACAAAGCACCTTATTGCCAGCGAACCAATCGGAGCCTGCAACCCATCCCCTCCTAGGGAGGAATTAGAAAACACTGGAAGGAAGCAGAGCAGGTCCATCTGCCTGAAGACTCAGAGGGGTGGAAGCTGGGGATGCTTTCAAGGCACCCGGCCCCCTTGCTCTTGAAATCACAGGCACTTGGCCTCTGGGTCTGGAATTCCAAGGGCAGGGGCTAAGGGAGTTAACACAGGCGGAACTTGTTCCAAACAATGTCAATACAGAACAGGTTTCCTATATGGAAGCAAGTTGAAATGAAATCTCTGCAAAGGTCATCTGTGTTTGCAGTACACAGTGCAGTGGTGCAGGCAGAAGGGAGCTGTCAGGCCATAAATCCAGGGAGGCTGGGACAGGTGAATGGCTGTTTACTCCTCCACAAACTTCAGAGGGGGCTGGGCCCGTCCCGGGGAAAGTAGGATTTGGAAACATAAAGTGGATGCTTGCCGCTCTCTGTGCTTCTCAGGTTTGCCTGCCCTGGTGTTGCTCAGCGTCCACAAATTCTCCATGGCCAGACAGGTCCTGGGCTGTCTGCACCGCAAAGACTCGCTTCTTATTAACACTGTCACCTGGGCACTTCCTGCAGGGATTAAGGCTTGGGAGCCCTGGGGCAGCTCCACTGGGATTCTGCACAGAAGCTGCGAAGGGCGGAGTCAAGGGCTCACATAACACCCAGGCTTAGGACCTGGCAGGCTGACTGCACCACTCAGAGCAAGGAGAACCCAGAGGCTCTATAAATGTTGGCCATTTTTATTTTAGAGACAGAGGTTAAGAGCTCGGATTATGGAGTCAAACAGAGCCATGTTCAAGTTCCAAACCTGCCAATTACCGGCTTCTCAAAACTTCAGTTTCCTCACCTTTCAAAAACAAAACAAAACAGAATACTGCCTACATGGATAAAAGGAGTTACCTTGAGCCAGGCGTGGTGGTATATACCTGGAATCCTAGTACTTGGGGGACTGAGACAGGAAGATCGCAGGTTTGAGGCCAGCCTCAGCAACATAGGGAGGCCCTTCAGCAACTGAGTGAGACCCTGTTTCAAATAAATAAATAAATAAAACAGGGCTGGGGTTGTAGCTTGGAGGTATAATGCCTCTGGGTTCAACCTCCAGTACCAAAAAAAAATGAAAGAAAAAAAAGAATTACCTTATGTAAAACTTTTGGCAGACTACTGGAAGGGAGTATTAATGTGTGGCTTTTCATTTGCATATGATATATATATTAGCAATTATACAAGTGCACACACACACAGAGTTGCTCATGGTCTTTTTTCTTGAATTTTCCATGCAAGGGCTCTTCAAATCATAGGCCCACCTGCTCCAGGACTTTTGAACAATCTCCGATGAACAGGCAAGCATTACCGATTGGCTAGACAGAGCCTGATTCCTGGCTGATAACTCATTAAAAGGTACTTCCGCAGTTCAGTTTTGAGTGGGAGATTTTCAGAAAGGCAGCGGCCCCGCAGCTTGTCCGCTCGGTCTTGCATAGACAATCCGCAGAGCGCCAGAGCACAGGGCAAAACGGTTAGTCAAGGCTGCTTAGCCGGCTGGTACAGACGGTTAGATTTTGACAAGATCTTAAATTGGGGAAGTTCAGAGAAGAGGTTATTTTGGGTCCTTGGAATATTTATAATGGGGGCTCCGGGAGGCTCACTGAAGGAATTGACGAGCTACTAATTAATGCCTTCGCTGCTGCCTGGCACCTCCATTAGACAAAACTCAAGAAATCCCGGAGCCAATTTTCACATACTCTTTCTTTTCTACATGGTGGCCCTTCAGAATGGCAACCTTCTTCACGCCTGGCACTCCCAGCTGCCATCGGCCCCTCTCGTACTGCACATCACACAGGGTCCAGGAGAAGCTAATTTAACCACCGCTGGTTAAAATCGTGCGGCACTTCACAGGGCCTTTCACATGCCATGAAGCTGTCACGATAATTCTTCATTTCCAGCTCACCTGACAGCTCAGCCCTCCCTCGACTGCAAAGCTTCCCCGTCAGTTAGAAATAGCAGTTTCCCTGGCACCAGATGTGTCATCCCGAATATCCAGATGAAAGGCAGACACCTGCCCCTCACTCCCCCCTCCCTGCCTTGTTTTCCCTTCTTAGCTCTGGCTTTTAAGAAGCCAGCCTCTCCCTCCACCCTGTACCCAAGTCCCTCCACTTGGCAGCTTGGAAGTTACTCTTCCAGGTTAGCCCACAGAGCAACCTCACACCTTGTACATCAAAGAGATGCACAGGCCCATTGACATTGCTAGGAGAGGGAGGGAAAATGTAACTTCAGGGCAGGATTTCCACCCTGCACAGCTTCTTGGGGAGCCTGCCTTCCCAGAACAATGCTCAGCTGCCTCCGAAGGGCAGCGCTGGCTTCTCTCTCGCCAACTGTCTTGTTCCATCTCTTCACCAGGACTCTGTAGCTTGGTCTTTTGCTAGAAGATCCTTGAGATGAAAAGAGATACTGTTTTGATGACAGACAAGCCGGGGCGATGAATGTGGTGTGCTGTGCACAGGACAGGAGCAGTTGTACCTGAGCTGGTCCCGAGTCCCATGGGCTGTATGTAGGGCTCCTTAAGCCAAGGGAGCACGCCCTGCCATCTTTACAGACAGGACGACTGTGTTTCCATCTTGGAACTAATAAGGATCAAGTGTTAGAATTAAGCCTCTGTTACCCACTTTCCTTCTCCCTGCTGGGAGGTGGTGTGAGCAGTTTGCTTTAGGAACCAAGAAACAAAAGACATTATGACCCATTTTCAAACATGGTGTGCTCTGAATTTTTTTTTGTGTGTGTGAGACACTGGGAATTGAACCCAGGGGTGTTCTACTTCCAAGCTACTTCCCCAGCTCTATTTTTATTTTTTTTAATCTTGAAACAGGGGCTCACTAAGTTGCTGAGAGCCTCACTAAGTTGCTAAGGCTACGCTTGAACCTGTGATCCTCCTGTCTTAGCCTCCCAAGTACTAGGATTACAGGTGTGATCCACCATGCCGGGCTTGAATTATTAAAAATAATGTTATAGTATTTGTCCAGCCTCCCAAGCTTAACTGCCCTTTAACTTCACAAACAAGTTCATAGCAGAAAGAGAAATCTTTTCAATCCATTTCCTTGCATGTGACTGTGAGGGAGACAGTGCAGGGCAGAGGAGAGACCGTGGCAGGCAGGGCTTCTGGAGTTTTTGGTGAAGAGGACTTTGGATACGCCCCGGTACAAAAAGAGTAGCTTTTTGTTTTGCAGCCAATGAAATCAAAGGTCTAGATACCAGAGCTCTGGATAACCTCAGTTGGAAGAAAGGTGGGCCATGCTCAGACCTGGGGCTCTGACAGGAGGGAGGCCCCGAGTGAGGAGCCCCCAGTGGTACTTGCCCTGATATCTGACCCCTGGCAGGCAGAATCTTCAAAGAGGGACATCACAGTACAGAAAGGGAGGCATATTTGGGTGGAGAGAAGAAAAGAAATATTCATCTTTGGGAGAAGGGGGTGCTAGCAATATTTTATTATAGTAAAATATATGTAATAAAATATTTAGGAGCCGGGCGTGGTGGCAAACGCTTGTAATCCCAGTACTTTGGGAGGCGGAGACCGGAGGATCCGGGTTCGCGGCCAGCCTCAGCTCTCTCTCTCTCTCTTTCTCTCTCCCTGTCTCTCTCTCTCTCTCTCTCTACTTAGTGAGGCACTACGCAACTTCGTGAGACCCGGTCTCAAAATAAAGTATAAAAAATAGGGCCGGGGGCGTAGCGCGGTGGAGGTAGAACGCCCCTGCGTTCAATCCCCGGTGCCGCAAAAAAAATAAATATATAAAAATAAAATATTTACCATTTTAACCACTTTAAGTGTATATTTTTTATATCGGTTTATGTAAGTTTTTATACTTTTATTGGTGTATTATAGTCTCATATCATAATATAGTTCATAGCAATAGTGACATACCTGCACACAGCACTTGGTGAGCTTTCCCCTGGCTCCCTCCCCTCCTCCCCTTCCCCATACAGGGTATTGAGATGGACATTGGTGTTCTCACGCATGGACATAACGTTGATGGAAGTGATTCCTTCCTTGATCTTCCCTCTCCCCCCAAGTGTATATAATTCAGTTGCGTTAAGTATATTTACAATGTTATACAACTCTCGATATCACCCATCTCCAAAAGTATTCTATCATCCCAAACACAGGCTCTGTACCCATTAAACAATAACTCCCAGCTGGGCGTGGTGGCGCACGCTTGTAATCCCAGTACTTTGGGAGGCGGAGACTGGAAGATCCGGGTTCGCGGCCAGCCTCAGCGCTCTCTCTCTCTGTCTCTCTCTCTCTGTCTCTCTCTTTCTCTTCCTGTCTCTCTCTCTCTCTCTCTACTTAGTAAGGCCCTCCGCAACTTCATGAGACCCGGTTTCAAAATAAAGTATAAAAAATAGGGCCGGGGGTGTAGCGCAGAGGTAGAACGCCCCTGCGTTCAATCTCTGGTACCGCAAAAAAAAAAAAACAAAAAAAAAACAATAACTCCGATTCACTTGCCCCAGCTGGGAAGCCACTCTTACACTTTCTGTCTCTGTGGATTTGACTGTGCTGGGTACTTCGCATAAGTGGAATCAGACAACAATTGCCCTTTTGTATTTGGCTTATTTCACTTAGCATAATGGTTTCAAGGTCCTTCCCTGTGTATCATGTGTCAGAAATTGTTATCTTTTTGTGGCTGAATAATATTCCACTGTATGGATATGCAGCATTCATTTTTTTTTTAATCAAAAGGTTTCTGAATGTGCCAGGCACTAAGCTTGGCTATAGGGAGACACAGATAATAAGTCCCAGTCTCTTTCTTTGTGAAAAATAAAAGGTGCCCTCTGCAACTTAGTGAGACCCAGTTTCAAAATAAAGAATAAAAAATAGGGCTGGGGGTACAGCCTGGAGGCAGAATGCCCCTGCGTTCAATCCCCAGTACCGAAAAAAATAAATAAATAAAATAAAATTTAAAAAAAGGGTGAAAGGCTGGGGAGGATGGACTCAGCAAGGAGCTTCCCGGGCGTCTACTCATTCAACAGACATGATGACTTGGGTGCGTGTCATGAGCCAGGTTCTGGCAAGCGAGGTACTGGAAATACAAAATTCAATGCAGTTTCTGCGACAAACCCAAAGAAGGCCATTGCATAGGAAAAATTGGCCTGGACAGAAGTCTCTCTCTCTCTCTCTCTCTCTCTCTCTCTCTCTGTGGGTATTGAACCCAGAAGTATTCTATGTCTGAGCTACACCCCAGTCATTTATTTTTAAATTTTTATTAATTTTTTATGGTGCTTCGGGTTGAACTCAGGGGCATTCTATCTCCGAGTTATACACCCAGCCCTTTTTATTTGGAAACAGGGTCTTGCTAAGTTGCTGAGGATCTCGCTAAATTACTGAATCTGGCTTCACACCTGTGATCCTCCTGTCTCAGCCTCCCAAGTACTGGGATTACAGGCCTGTATGACCACTCCTGGCCTTTATTTTTTTATTTTGAAACAGGGTCTCACTAAGTTACTGCACGGTGGCCTAGAACCTGTGATCCTCCTGTCGCAGCCTCTCTGGCCTTCATTTCTAAGCAACCTAATTTCAGAGGGACTCAAGAAACATCAGAATGATCTCAGAAATAATCTACTAGTTCCAAAAGTAGGTTGATCCCCAGCCAAGAGGTGACCTGGGACATGTGAGGTAGGACAGCAGTGGGGAGGTCCCCTTCCCTGTCCTCCTGTATGCTCTCTAATAAGATTCGGCAGCGGAAACCAGGACAACAAAACACAAAACCATACCCCACTATAGAGCCTGAGCCTGTGAGGGTAGCATGTGTCACACACCTGGCTGTCTCTAAAGCATGGGTAAACAGGACAGGGAGGAGGTGGGAAGGCTGCCAAGTACTCAGGAACTGGGCAGAGAGCACCTGTGCCTCCCTTTCTCTTTCTTATTTACAGACATGTCACAGGAACCCGCAGGTAGACTGCTTTCCTAACATGGATTTCCCAAGAGTACCAAAAAGCAGGAAGGTGGGTTCAGGGTTAGCTGGCTTTTGTCTTGTTGCATAGTGAACTTTCAAGAATTGATGCTAATAGATAGGGATGGACTGATGAAATCTCTGTCCAGGAACAGAGGATAATATATTTTATTATGTTTGGTTCTATCTTAGAATATGTTTGCGTGTGTGTCAAACATTTATGTTGGGAATGGTGGTTTCTTTTGCATATTACTTAATATTCTGGGCCACCAAGGGGGCATAGCTGGGGAGGATTTTGCTGGTAAGAAAGCATGACACCTAGCCGGGCATGGTGGCACATGCCTGTAATCCCAGTACTTGGGAGGCTAAAATAGGAGGATCACAGGTTCAAGGACAGCTTCAGCAAGTAGTGAGCCTCTCATCAACCTAGCAAGACCCTGTTTCAAAAAATAAAAAAAATATAATAGGGCTGGGGGTGTAGCTCAGAGTAGAATGCCCCTGGGTTCAATCCCCAGTAACACACACACACATACACACACACACACACACACACACACACACACACACAGCATGACACCTGAAAAATAGGCCCAAAGAGAATGATAAGTGGGCAATAAAGTCATATGCAGCCATTAAACATCAAAAGGTAGCCTGGGAGCTCAGTGACTTTAGTCTGATTCCCCACTGGGTTCCTGGCACAGAACAGACACCCAAGTATTTACCAAGTGAACTGAGCTAAGAACTAGTGTTCATAACTTCATGAGAAAATGTGTATTCCTTGATGGCCAGTAGGAAAGCACAATATTATATTTCATATCAGTGTGAATTCAAGTATGTAAAAAGATGCTTAGAAACAGACCAACAGGCTAAATAGTTATCTTGGGATGAGAGGTAATGAGTGATTTTATTTTTTCCTTTCTATTAGTTCTTACTTTAAAAAAATAATGACCACACATCATTTGTGGAGAAAACAAATTCAGTGTAAAAATCTTCATATGGCTAAATGTAAGTGTAGTGTGGATAGAAGAATTCGGAGAACTGAGTATGTAACTCTACTAAAAGGCAGTTTCCTCCAGGGAGTGGGAAAATTGGTGGATTTGGGGGACTTTTGCTCAGAAAGCTGACATAGGGCCTGTCTTCTTTTTCTCCACTTCCTGTTTCCACTTGGAAGAACAGGAAGGCATCTTTGGCAGCAGAAATAATTTATTCATTCAACTAATTCAATACACATTTACTGAACATCTACTTAGTGCCAAGAACCAAACTCTGCTGGTGGTATACGTCTTTCATTTGACTGAGAAATTTCAGTGTCAATGTAGATAACATTATATATTTGCACACTACTTTATTACAAATTGTTCGCTCCTTTATTAGTTCACAATAACCCTGTGAGGTGAGCAAGGTATTGATTTTAGAGGAAAATAATGCACAGAGATACGAATTTTAGTGACTTTCCCAGGATCTCCTATGCCGATGTGGCCTAAACAGAACTTTGTAGTGCTCAGCAGGGTGAACTCCATAAGTAGAAGCGGGGTTAAAAGTTGGGTCTGGGTTTAAAATTCATACTGGTTTCTACTTAGCAGTATGCTGTTGGGCAAGTTCATCTGATCTCAGTTTCCATATATACAAAATGGAGATGATAATACCAACCACCCGGGCTTGTGGTAAGGATTAAATGTGATAAAATAAGCAATTCATTTAGCAGGCCTAGATTAAGAGTTAAACGGTAGCCCTTGTCACCATCATGATGAATGTTGACATCATTTTAAGCATTTTTGCCACCCACCCCTTAGTTTTTGATTCCTAATTTATCTGCTTTCATAGTACCGCAAAGTTTGCCTTCTCTCCATTTCTCAGCCTTAGGAAGGATGAGGAGGACCAGCAGAAAGCAATGAATGATGCTCTACATGGGTGGCCCCTTCGGACAATGGCCAGACTTGGGAGTTAGGAGACACGGGCTCCACCTGGCACTATCTCAACTCACTTGCTAGGTCACTTTGAGAAAGTGACATCCTCTCTGAATTCCTGTTTCCCAGACTGCAAAATGAGGATCATCGCACTTCCTAGGAAACTTGCAAGGTCACCCAACAAATGCCCAGATCCGCGAGTTGCAAATAATAGGACAGCACCTTCTGATGAAGTGCCTGCTAATTCCCGGGGCCGCTGCTTTTTCGTGGGACCTGTTTGTGCCGTTTGAAAGCTCCCAGGAACTGGAGTAAGTGACAGGCAGGTCAGATGTCAGTTAAAGCGCTGGCCCCCATTTATCTACCATTTTGGCTCTAAACGACTAGTTGCAGTCCAGACTGATTTAGTAAAGCGAGAGGACTGTGACTGCACACTGGCACGACGCACAATCAGAGGAGTGAGTGAGAAGCGCGAGCTGCCCCTTCAATTCAGAGGTTACGGCAAGCACACAGACCCCGTGTCTCCCTCGCTGAGCGCCAGCCAACCACATATTATTAATTGGGCTCAACACACATTACGAGCACCTTCGGCTGCAACACTGGCCAGGCGCTCTGGGGAGATCTCAACACAATGTGCGGCGAAGTCCCACCCTTCGCCAACCTGCCATCTGGTTGGGATAACAAGAAAGTCATGGGCAAAACGGTTCTCCCCTATCTCTGCCCATTAATATTTTACTGTGCCCTCAAGGCTCAGCTTATAATTATAGTTTCCCTAAGAAGCTTTCCCCAATCCCCTCGGCCTTTTGTTTCATCCTCATTTGTGGAATTTATCATACTTTGCATTGTTACTGGTGTGTGTGTGTGTGTGTGTGTGTGTGTGTGTGTGTGTGTGTGTATTTATTTTTCACTTTACTCTAAAAAGTATTTGGGCCCAAGTTTTATTCTGGGTATGTTTATCTTCTCCAATGGATTGTGAGCCATGTGCAATTAATCTTGGTGCCCCCCAAGATCTGGCAAAATGCCTGACAACAAATAGATGTCAAGAAAATATTCCTAATATGAGAAAAAAAAAGGGTAAGTGCCTAAGGGAGTGATCCAGATAATTTATATGATCAGAGGTTAGGCTAGGGCAAGACAGATTACAGCTGGGCTTTTACAAAGCAAAGACTGTTTAAAAATACCAGGTTTCATACATACATATAAAACCATGGGCCAGTGTTTGCCCGGTATGATGGCCGCTATGCGGTGACTGAGCACGGGAGGTGTAGCTAGTCTTTGAGAGGTGCCGCAGGTACTGCAAGTGTAACACACACCAGGTTTGGCTACTTCATACAAAAAAGAATGTGAAAACATTGTGATATTTTATCATAATGATAATATTTAATTTATTTATTTTGCGGTACTGGAGATTGAACCCAGGGGCATTCCACCTCCAAGCTACACCCCCAGCCCTATTTTTTTATTCTTTATTTTGAAACGGTCTCACTAAGTTGCAGACGTCCTCACTAAGTAGCTGAGGCTAGCCGCAAACCTGGATCCTCCTGTCTCAGCCTCCCAAGTACTGGGATTACAAGTGTGCGCCACCACGCCGGCTTTTTATTTATTTTTTTGTGGAGATTGTACCCAGAGGCATTCTACCTCCAAGCTACATTCCCAGCCCTATTTTAGTTTTTTTTTTTTTTGAAACAGGGTTGATAAGTCTCACTACTTGCTGAGGATGTCCTCAAACCTGTGATTCTCCTGTCTCTGCCTCCCAAGTACTGGGATTACAGGAGTGCACTACCATGCCTGGCTCAAATGATAATATTTTAGATAACTGGGTTAAATGAAATATATTACTAAAATGAATTTTACTTTTTAATATGGCTACCAAAAATTTTTTAAATTACATATGTGATGCATGTTATATTTATATTGGACAATGCTGTCACAGGCCATATAAATGCTTAACTATGACTCAGTAATCCTTGCTTACACATTATATATCAATGAAATAATCTAAAGCAAATAAAAAATGCTATGCAAAATTGTTCACTACAAGTATTATGAAAAGAGCAAAATATTAGAAACAATTATATTCTGCAATCTGTATTAAAAAGGAATGGTTAAGAAAATTAGCCAGGTGCTGCAGTACATGCCTGTAATCCCAGCTACTTGGGAGACTGAGACAGGAGGATCACAAGATCTAGTCCAGCCTGGGAAACTTTGCAACACCCTATCTCAAAATAAAATGTAAAATAAAAAGGGCTGGATATATAGCTCAGATGTAGAACACTCCTAGATTCAATCCCCAGTACCACACAAATTACTATTGGAATATCTAATAAAATGTGTACTATGCAAGCATTAATTAAGAAGACTAGGAACAACAGAGAATCCTTAACACATAATGTTGCTGGAAAAAATCAGCCCACAGCACACACTGCACATAGTTGTCTAAGTTTACACACAATCTGCATGTAGGCATGTTCTTCATTCACTTACCGTAAGCACACAGAACTTTTATTGCACACCAGGCTCTGTGTTAAGGAAAGATCAGAAATGGAGATGCAAGGGGATTGAGGGACAGCCAGGTAAACAGACAATTGTGTGTAAAAGTGGAGAGACATATATAAAGGGAGATGGCACCTGACAGGGGTCACACCTCAGCTTTGCTGGGCTCAGCAATGGCTGCAAAATATGTGGAAAAAAAAAAAAACCAAGGGAGCTATTCTCTAGTTCAGGGATGATATGGGTTTTTCCTTGGATCCTGAAGCTTTCTTGGCTTTTTACCATGAGGAGGCAGAGTGGACACTAACATCTAACTTCCCGCTGAGCCTCTGGCAGTGAGCAGGTGGACACGGGTGGCTCAGCGTTGGTTCATGGGAACCAGGGAGCCACAGTGAACTTCCACAGGTGTGAACTGTGACAAGTTGGTGCACCTCCCCGAGTCTCAGTTTCCCCATCCCTAAGGTGGAGATAATTAAAGTATCTACTTCATTGATACACTGCTGAGAAAATTGAATAAAATAAACCACATACATCTCTTAGCAGAGTGCTTGACACATATTAAGCACTAAACAAATGGTGGCTTTATTATTACTACTGTAAAGTTTAGGAGAACAGCATGATGCATAATTGATCAGAATGATAAAGGAGAAGGGTGGAACTGCTGCTCCCTAGGTTACTCTGCTACTAGCACAGGGTCATATACTTTGGGTTTCTAGAATCTTTTATAGCCATTGAATGTACTCAACCAAGGTTTCATCTTCATTTTTTTAATGCCTTGAAGGATGATGAAATTATAAATGTTCTATATAATGTGATATTGAAATAATTTAACCAGAAAATCATTTAAGTTCACTGTCTCTCACTCTGCAGCATAACTCGTAAAAGTCGGATTGCACCCTCATTTCAAATTTCACTTTTTCCTTTCCTTTTTTTTTATTTTTTCGTAATCCCAGGGTGTTACTCCTTCAGTTCCAATCTACTCAGCCAGAATATTAAGCACAATTGATCATTCTCTGAGTAACCTCTCATTATGCCAAAAACAAAACCAGACCAGTTGCTTTTTTTTTTTAAGTTGCTGTTGAATTTAAGGAAAAGTGAAAACAGAAACATTTCATTTTTCTGACAGTCCTGCTCTTTCTCTCTTATTACTAAGCAAGTTTGCATGAAAACAGACTCTTTTGTTTTATAAATAGAACATTGTTCAAGGTTTCCTAGAGGTGTCTGCTAAAAATAAAGAGGGCTATAGTTTACTTCTTTATAGCTTTCAAAACAAAACACCAGAGTTTAGCTAAATGTGCTGTATTTTATTTTTAAAAGGTATCTTTATGTGAGCCAAGTCTGATTTCTTGAAATAAAATTCCCCAGAAATTAGATTTCCCATGTTTATACAAGGCTTGCCTATGTGAAGTAATGACACCACAGTGTTTGGGTTTTGTTTTGTTTTTTTTCACTATACACCAGAATGAATACCACTCGATGATACACTTTTTACCCTATAAAATACTCAAACAATTTCTTTTTCAAAGTTGCTTACTCTGAGGGCTACAATAATCATTTTGAGGCATAAGTTCTTGGTTATTTGCATTACTTTGAAGATGAACCCATTGGCCCACACATTATGAACTATATACTAAACCACTTCCAGGTTCCCTGGTTGGAACTTAAGTGTCATCATATGGAAATAAAAGTCAGGTTCCCATTCAAACTCCCAGGAGCAAGCTCGTGCACATGATAACTAATAGATAAGACAAGGATTATGTTAGAACAGTGTGGACATGGAAAAAAGGCCTGTGATTTCTAGCTCTGGATACTGGGGACATGTGTCTCCTTGCTCTGGTGGGATAAGGCTCCCCAAACTCCAGTGCAGGGGTGGCTCTAGGGGCCGGGGCAGGGACAGTGACTTGGAGAGGGGCAAGAGAGGTTTCCTGGTATAACTTTCAGGGCAGTGTCTCCTGCACTCTGTCCAATAGATTTGATCTGCTGTGATTGCTCTGAATAAAAAAAGGATTCTATGGTTTAGTATGTTTCAGAAGTATTATTGCATTTCCCCTCCAACCTGGAAGTATAAACTGAACATTACCATAGCAAAGTCTCTGAGAACCTTGCAGGAAAAAAAAAAAAAACCTGTTCAACTTGATGTAGCTGAACATGTTCAAAACATATTAGGTCACTATAAACCCTGTCTTACTTTTAAAAATAACATCTATTAATAAGAGCTAACATTTATATAAAGCTTGTAATGTGGCAGGTACTTTACTATTTAAATACTTTATGTATGTGAACTTATTTAATATTCACAGTATCTCTCCGAAGTAGATGCTATGATTAATCATCTTCTTATTTTTTGTGTGTGCTACTGGGGATTGAACCCAGGGGCATTCTACCTCTGAGCTATACTCCATCCCTATTTTATTTTACATTTTGAAACAGGGCCTCACTAAGTTGCTGAAGGCCTTGCTAAGTTGCTGAGGCTGGCTTCGACCCTGCAATCCTCCTGTCTCAGCCTCCCAAGTACTGGGATTACAGGCGTGCGCCACCCAGCTCTGATCTTATTTTATAGATGAGAAAATTGAGGAAAGGAGAGTTTAAAGATGACCAAGGTCACATGGGGGCCCATGCTTAATCCCCATGCCAAAATAAACCCTGGGAACCCATCTCCTTGAACATTGCTCCAGGAAGCACTGTCCAACAGGCGGGTCCAGGCCTACCCTACTTCAGATGTTCCGTCCCCTTGCTTGTCTTACATTGGTCCTTCGCTCTCCTGTCCCAAGCCCGTGAGTCTTTTGAGATTGGATCTGGAGATTTTCTAAGGGCTAAAAGTTTTTCCCTTTTGCAACAAAGAATGACAAAGTCTAAAGATGGGTCCTTTTCCACAAAAGACCGAAGATTTCTCCACACTTCAGAGGGAATCCAGGTTCCATTGACCCCCTTGCGCTAGTTTTCTGTTGTTGCTATAAGAAATTGCCACAAACTTAGCGACTTAACACAAATGTATTATCTTAGTCCTGAAGTCAGAACTAACATCAAGGTATTGGCAGGGCCGGTCCCTTTTGGAGGCTCCAGGTTAGAATTCATTTCCTTGCCTTTTCCAGCTCTCGGAGGCTCCCACACCCCTCAGCCCTGGCTCTGCATTACTGACCTTGCTTCTTGGGTCACAGTTCCTTATCTCATGTTGACCCTTCTGCCTCCCTCTCCTAAGCACCCATGTGATTAGGTTGAGATCAAACAATCCAGGGTAATCGGCCCATCTCAAGGCTCTTAATTTAATCACACCTGGAAAATCCCCTTTGGCATGGAAGGCAGCACTCACAGGTTTCAGGGATTAGGATGCAGACGTCTCTGGGGGGTCATTATTCTGCCTGACACACCAGCATTGCACTGTTGATGAGCTCAAGGGGACTTGGAATCGGGAAGGAGAGAAGAGGAGAGAGGGCGATTTCTCTGGGTGTTCAACTCCCACTGTAGGGGATGGGGAAGAGACAAGGTCACGGGTCTTCTCCCTTCCTCACCTGCCCTGTTACCATCACCAGTTCAGCTACCACAGCCTCCAACAGCAGGGGTGAGAGAGAAAAGGAGGGCAGGGCTGCGCTTTCCAGCCGTGCTGTGCTTACCCCCAGGCCTGAAACACCTGAATCCATAGGTCATCCTGGTTTATCATTGTCCTTAACAATGGTGAGAAGTTTAAAATTTGAATTCTTATTTTCAGGTTAATACAACTAACTTTCTTTCCTTTTTTTTCCTTTCCTGATCTTGGGGACTGAACCCAGGGGCATTCTATTCCCGAGCTACAACCCCAGCCCTATTTTATTTTTTTACTTTGAAACCTCATTAAGTTGCCAAAGATGGTTTTGAACCTGCGATCCTCCTGTCTTAGCCTCCCAAGTACTGGGATTACAGGCATGTGCCTCCACACCCGGCAGCTCATTTATTTCTGATTCTGCTTAAAAGCAGTGTTTTTTTTTTTTTTTTAATCTTTCTGGTCACCAGAGTATCTGATAACACAGTCTACTTCCAACAGTAATAGAGGTATTTAAATAAATGAATACCTATCCAGTGCTTTAGACCAGTGCCCGGCACGTAGAAGCTCTCAGTGAGCGTTCCCATTCCATTTTGTTGCCACCCATCACAATTACATAGTCATCTGCAGGGTGCATTCAATACTTTAGCTCCTTTTAGCCTCACAACAACTCTGGGAGATAGGAACGGTTATTTTCTCAGTGTTACTGACAATCAGACGAGGCGAGGTCTAGCGTGTTTAAATCACACGGTGAGGGTCAGGCATCCGACTAGCAAAGCTGGGATCCAGGCTGGGATCTGTTTGTCTCCAGAGCCCACAGTTTCAGCACTTCTATTTCTCCTTCAAATTTGCTACTCGGGTTCCAAAGTGGCCGGCAGAGTGTGTCAGAATAATGCATTAAATCGGAGTTAGCATAGTTTTGAGCGAGTTCCTAAGGGGCCCTTGTTTGTAGGCTTTTGGAGTTATTAATTCTGCAGAGAACACATGTCTGATTACTTCTTTATTGGTACCAGTGTCTTGGGTAAGGGGACCAGATTCTTTTCTCTGGAAAATGGGTTATTACTATTTGGTGTCCCCTGCTGGCTCCACTCACCTGTACTCTCTGGTGACCCATCAGCTCTTGTGTGAAATAGCCACAGCCTCTACCTAGTCATATACCTTCCTTTTAATGTACTGTGTGTGTGTGTGTGTGTGTGTGTGTGTGTGTGATCAGAATCAGCCTGATCAGAATCACCTGAAAAGCCCACTCCAAGCTTCCCAGGTCTAGGGTGGGGCCTGAGAATTTGCATTTCTAACTGCAGCAAATGCTGCAGGTCCTGGGACCAGAGTTTTAGAAACATTGTTATGGCTAAGAGCCAGCATCTTCCTTAATTCAAATCCAGGCTGTTAGCTTACTTTTCTTCTGTGAGCATCAGTTTCCACATCTGCAAAAATGCAGATAACAACAGCACCTACTTTGCAAGGTTCCTGATATGAAACACTGAACAGCCAGGTATTTCCTAAACATTACATTTGCTGCTATTCTTTTTTTTTTTTTTTTTTTTTTTTGCGGTACCCGGGATTGAATCCAGGGGCGTTCTACCTCCGCGCTAAGCCCCCGGCCCTATTTTTTTTTATACTTTATTTTGAAACCTGGTCTCACGAAGTTGCGGAGGGCCTCACTAGGTAGAGAGAGAGAGAGAGAGAGAGAGAGAGAGCTGAGGCTGGCCGCGAACCTGGATCCTCCGGTCTCCGCCTCCCAAAGTACTGGGATTACGAGCGCCCGGCTCATTTGCTGCTATTCTTATGGTGGGTCTTTTCTCTTTTGCTCTGATGTTTGAGCTTATATTTATATTAGTTCTGCAAACAACAAAATGAGGACGTATAACTTGGGAATCCTCGACCTCACCCCAAGAGTTACTGTGGACACTGCAGGGCCTATTATGGCCTATGTGGGCTTGGGCCTTAGCTGAGACCTCTCCATAAGTCAATGTACCTTTAGACTTCTCTGTTTTCCAAATCAGGCAACATCTAGGTTGCAGAGACAAATAAAGACATCACCTCCTGCCTAGAGAATGCGGTCGAGGAGGCCGTCCTTGGGTTGTTCAAGGCACCCATGGGCATCACCTTTCTGAAATTGCCAGGGCCGGCTGGCCGTGGGAGGTGCAGAGAGCTTCCTTTATTTAAGCTGAAGGAAATTAGCAGTGAAACAAATTAAAACAACAATCAGACCTAAGTGGCCTCCACCAGGAAATTAACTTTAGTGGATATTGTCATCACCAGGCCTACCTGAGAGTTGCTGGGCTCACAGCATTGGGATGCAATAAAGCATGAGAGCTAAGCACTGAGGTGCCCACCCACCCTCACAATGGATTTTCCTCTTACTGTCTTATGTCTGCTTTAATATGTTCTTCTCCCTGTTCACTCAGGCTTTTCTATACTTCTATTAAACTGATTACACAACTTTGCAAGAGTGCACAACTACCCTACCTGAGAGAGAAGCTCAACTAGGGACTCAGAGATAGATTCCCCTGTTCTCATTGACTCTTAAGCCAGATTGGAAGCTCCTCTTTTCCCCATGAAATTCCAACCCTGGAATGGCAAAAGGGCTTGGAGGGAGCGACTCTTTTTTTAAGCAGGTGCTTTCTTTGCAGAAGAGTAAGAACCTACCCTGGCACAGAGGCAGCAGAAGGGGAATGGGCTCTTCTGGGTCAACGCTGACTTGAACGGTAGCCTGATTCTAGTCTCCAGGCTTCATCTGCCCAGCTGACTTGCCTGCATCCTTCCCTCTTCATTTAAAATACCTGTGGACTTTGTGCATTGAAGTTTAGTCCAGGGGTTCAGCTGTCATCTTGCTACCTCAGCAAAGTCAAGAGCAGTACCTGGAGGCAGCTGGAGGGAATCTGAGCTCACTAGAAAATCCCCTGACTTGTTAACACAGTGAGCCCCAGAGCCAGGGAGTAGGGATATTGGGGGAAATGAAGCTGATGGGACCTGGTTGACTTAACCCATTCAACTGAGGGCAGCACGCCATGGTAAGAGAATAGACTCCACAGCCAACAGCCAGGTCTTTAGTCTCCCACCCAACAGCTGGGTGAACTGTGGCAAACCTCCCTGTGCCTCAGTTTCATAATCTGCATGAAGAGGATAATAAAGGTCATTATTATGCTAAAGTTTAGTAAAAGTTTAGAACAGCACCTGACACATTAAGGGCTAGGTGTTTGTTAAATGAATACAATACTGATACAATATTGTGAGACCCATTACATGTTGGAGATGACCAAGAAATGGCTCTTATTCTCAAGAAGTTTGTGGTCCTGTAAAAGACTGGAGAAGAAGTGAGAGGGGTGAATATGGAGTGACACTTTCTACTTATAATTGTTACAGCTTATTATTCTATTTATCCTATTAGGTGCTTTCATGTATGGCCTCTATTTAATCCCTATTAAGAGTCCTGCAAGACAGGTATTATAGTTTCAAGTTACCTATGAAGAATAGGACTAAGACAGTCAAAGCCAAGGGCCTGAGCTGGGATTTGGTGGCAGAGATGCCTGATCCCGAAGTCCACATTCTTTCCCTTGACAAGATAAAGGAGTGAGAGCTTAGGAAGCCACGTGCCAAGTACCTGTGCTTCCCAGCAGAAACAGGTGAGGTCAGAGGGCAGCAGATCTGTCTAGTTATGGTTGTTGTTGTTTTGGTTTTAAAACAACAACAAAGATAATTGCATGGCCTTCGAGAAATTACCAACTCCCCTGAGCCTCAGAGTCTTTAGATGAAAGACGGTACTAATTATCTAATTGATGTCCTACCTTCACTGCCTCCCAGAATTATTTTGAGATCAACAAAGATATCCAAGGTAGCCCTGACAAGCATTTAAAGTGCTGGAGAAAAAAAAATAGGATGCCCTTACTGTTAGTGTCAGAGTACAATGGCCTTAAGTGGCCAATCTGCCACCCTATCTGTTCCTGAGTCACCACCAGGCAATACTATCTCCTTAACCAGGCTGTGTGCACCTAGAGGGCAGGGACACCATCTCCTCCTTTTCTACATTCCTGTAGCATTTTATCTGGTGTTAGACACAGCAAAGGAACACACAAAATGTTGTAAAAGAATGCAGCTGGGTATGGTGGTGCACAACTGTAATTCTAGTACTCGGGAGGCTGAAACAAGAGGATCGAAGGTTGGAGACCAGCCTCTGCAACTTAGTGAGATTCTCAGCAACCTAGGGAGACCCTGTTTCAAAACAAAAAATAAAAAAGGGCTGGGGGTGTAGCTCAGAATGCCTCTAGGTTCAATCCCCAAACAAACAACAACAACAACAACAAATCCAACCAAACAAAAACCACCAGCCAGGCATGGAAAAGTAAATACGTAGAACAAGACAACATATTTCTAAGGAACTCACAGAAGGATATGGTATTTGGTGGAACAAGACAGGTGGGTCTAAAACGAATTGTGAAAGGAATGTTATATAGTCCTGAAGTGTCCTGGGTTCCGATAAACTCAGGTTAGGCCCTTGTACTTCCTGATTGAGAAAAGAACAAAACCTTCAATTCTCTAAAGATTTGCCTATCACTAATTATATGGCAATTATTCTATTCTGGGCTTTTGCTAATGAGATCTGGGAAGTGTCTTAATTACCCAAAATTATGAAAATGATTTCAAACTTGACTCTAGGGCTAGTTTTACTCCACTTAGGAAGAACAACACAAGTAAATGTACACGGGGTTATTTTTTATTAAGAAATAGTCTACGTTTGTTGGAACTAGGCTCAGGTGGAACTACGAAGCTCAAGCCGACAGCATCCTGGCACTTGAACGTTTGAAGTCTCAGGCACTTCTGCAGAGCCACTATTATGTTCATAGGCTGCAGGTAGATTTTGGTAATTTCCAGGAAAAAAAAGGTAATTTTTTTGAATTCTGGTGCCCTAGAAATCTCAGTCAGTGCTGAGCGAGGAAGAAGTGAAGAATGGTGTAGAAGTGGGAGGAGAGATGACAAGAGGGGGACAGAAAGCTCATATAATATATGCTTCCTCCTGAATTGCGTCCGATAGCCCAAGTAAAGGAGAATTCCCAGAGATGATACTACATCCTACTTGTGTATACCTTTATAATTTATAACCTGTTTTTGTGATGTCAACAGGGGAGTTTAGCATGGTGGGTAAGAGCACAATTCTTGGTCCTACTTACTATGTTGCTTTAAGTCACTTAACATCTCTGTGCCTCAGTTTCCTCGGGAATAAAAATGTTAACTGTGTCCATCCCACAGGGTTGGAGGTAATATCTGTATAGAGCCATCAACATGCCCTAGACCAGAAGTCAGCCAACGATGGCCTGTGGGCCCAATCTGGCTTACTGACTGCTTTTTGTCAATAATAAAGTTTTCCTGGGGCACGGCCACACCTATGCTTTGATGCACTGTCTATAGCTACGGCTTCCACACTTCGAGGGCAGAAGTGAGCTGCTTCCACAGCAGAGACCACGTGGTCTGCAAAATCCAAGATATTTCCTGTTTGGCTCTTTATAGAAAAAAAATGCTGACCCCTGTTCTAGACTGTAAGGACTGGACGAGTGATCGTTTCTAAGACAGAATTAGGACAGAAACTGTATTAGGCACCTTGCAGATGACAGAAGCCAAGCTGAGGACGGTTAACTCCTCACTCCAGGCAGCAAAGCTGACCCTGCCAGGCCGAGAACAGGCCACAACCTTCTGACTCGGTGCTGTTTCCACTTGAGTCCACTGACATGCCATTTCACTCAATAAGCAGGGCTGAGTCGGCACTGCCAGCAATTAGTAGCTGAGGCCTCCTCTTTGACCTCTGTATGTGTTCTGCCTGCTCCTAACTCTCATGAGCTCCAGTCACCACAGTGGCACATGCAGAGGAAGCTAAGAAATCCTACCACCACCATGCTTCCCAAAGTGTGTTCTGTGGAATGGTAATACGTCTCGGGTTAAGAACAGGGTGCTGTGGTCAAGCATATTTGTGAATAGCTGCAGTACAGGGGCTTCTTCACTGCGCAGGACTTCTCAGAGCCTTTAGTACATTTGCACGTGTGTGGATCTCTAAGAGGACAGAGTGAGCAGCGCTTCCCAAACCAATCCCTTCCGTGAGTTACGCAGCCGGACCGGTGGTCTTCAGAACACTCCTGGGGAAACAGTGGTCTCTGGTCCCAGGAATAGTATTTTCTCATTTCTAGGAAGGGACTATACCTCCCCATACCCAGATGACATATTTTTTTAATTAATTAAAAGAAATTAAAACCAAGGAAATGCCCCTTTAATTACAGCTGAAGCATTTACTGACCAAATCGTTCCCAGGAGTTATTACCAGCAACACATGCTTTCTGACGCTGCGGAGGGAAGATTTAAGTAGCAGTTTATTCTCCTTCTAATCTTCCCAGACTTTCATAATTCTGGGTTGACCATGAGACAATTAAGATCATCTGTTCCATGTGGAAAATCAGAAATGGAACAAGTGAGAGATCATATTTTTATACAACATTTGCCACAATCCCCTTCCCTAAAACCAATCACCCTCAGAAACATCTGTAACGTATAAAATACTTACAATCGACTACAATCTTGCGGTCGGGGCTTAATCATGCCTCCAAAAGATGCCCCCCTGTCCCAGGGGCCTGGCAACAGATCTGTGATTCTGTGGTTCGGTCTCCTATTTCTCTCCCACTGTGTCCTTTAATAATCCCAATTATAAAAGTGGGAACCATTTCTAAAGCTTTGGTCCCCAAAAGCTTTTCCAGCACCATGGCCTTCTTTTCTCTCGCCCCTCTTTCTTTTTTGCAGATGTTTCTCTGGTCCTGAGACCCACTGGGGGCAAGTGCTGGGGCTCCATCACAGACCTCAGAACTCCACCCTGGGCCACCTTAGGCTGCCATCTCATTCCCAACTCTGGCTCTGAAACATTCAGTAACCTCACTTCACTGGAGAGTGAGTTCCAGGAGGCAGAACCTGCCTCGTTTACTTCTCCATCCTTACAGGCTGATGCAGTGCCTGGCACCTAGGAGATGTGAAATAAATAGTTGTGTTTCCTGGTCGTTGGCTCCTTGGGAAACTGGCTCAGAGATGGCAAGAGAGGGCATTTCATATGTTGTCCAGACACGTGGTCTTAAGTAAAAATGCAAGAACTGTTGGACAGTTGTGGAAATAAGTGGAAAGCATCTTTAGAAGATGACAGAAGACTCTTCAGGGATGGCAGTTTAAGAAGAAAATTGAAGCCGGGCATGGTGGCGCACACTTGTAATCCCAGTACTTGGGAGGCTGAGACAGGAGGATCGGGGTTCAAGGCCAGCCCCAGCTGCTTAGTGAGGCCCTCCACAACTCAGTGAGACCCTGTTTCAAAATAAAGAATAAAAAATAAAAAATAGGGGTGTAGCTCAGAGGTAGAATGCCCTGGGTTCAATTTCCAGTACCGCAAAAGAAAAAAGAAGAAGAAGAAGAAGAAATTTTAAGACTTCCTTGGGAGGAGAAAAGGATGGACATGGATCACTAGTCTCTAGACCAAGATAGTTAAGGAGTGTTTTAGAGCAAACAGAAATGGAATCCAGCTAGTTAAGATCCATGATGTCAGTACTTAGTCAAATAAAACCCATGAGTGTTTTGAGAAGTGTCTCTAATAGGAAAAGAGCACAAAAACAATAGAGGAAAATGTGCTGAAGGCCTACTGTGTGTGAAGGGATGCCCCAGGGCAGCTGGGGAAAGGGGAGGGCCTAGAAACCTCTCCAGGTCCCACTGATCACACGGTCTGGTAAGAATGCATGATGTGAAGGTATTTTAAACCATGTGATGCGTGCTGTCATGCATTCACCATTTCATTCATTCTGCTGTACCGCGAACATTACAGTGTCTGTTACCCAGAGGCTAAAGTGACCAGCTCTGCCTGGGCCAGTCCCAGAAAATCTCACAGGTAAGGTGATTTTCTGCTTCTCTCCACTGGGGCTCTTTAGAAAACAAAACAAAGGCAGTTCCCACCATTAGCTTTGATTCTGATCTGCTATGGATCAACCACAAGAGGAAATCCTTCAGATGCAACATTAATATGTGCGTTCTCTGCTCACAGACAGTCTCCTGAAACCCATCCTTCTCCATCCTGGCTTCTCTATCCACTATGCTTGGCACCTAGTGGGAAGTGATGCATTACAAAAGCCATAAAAGACAAAAATTCTAAAAGAAAAAGAGCATTTATGATGAGAAGACAGTAAACCATGTGGCAGCTCACTGCTCCTCCGGGTCGGGCACCAGACATGCTGGAGCCCATCAGTGTCACGGGGGCCTCAGGAACTTCTCCAAGGCTCAGGGTGAGATAACTATTCATGGCCACCCAGCCATGGATAGGGTCAGTGCTCGGCCCCACCGTGCCCTCCCCCGCTTTTTTTGGTAATGGGGATTGAACCCAGGAGCATTCTACCTCTGAGCTATATCCCCAGCCCTTTTTATTTCTTATTTTGAAACAGGGTCTTGCTAAATTGCCTAGACTGACATCGAAGGTGAGATCCTCCTATCTCAGCCTCCCAAGTACTGGAATTACAGGCAAATGCCACCATGCCCAGCTACAGTGCTTCTTATATATCACTTCCCCATTGCAGGAGGGGAGGAGAGAAAAGGAGGGGAAGGGGATGAGGAGGGAAAGTGAGAAGGTAGGGGAGAGACAAAGTGAAGGAAGATAGGGGAGAGAGACCGGAGGCAGGCTAAGTACTCCAAAGGTGGCATGGTAAGTGGAAAGTCTGTAAGGCATTTGGACTTTTCAGACAGACAGATATGGGTTCAAATCCTGACTCTGCAGAATGAGGTTAGAGAGTAAGCAATATGTGGTACCAGTTGGGGATACACGGTAGTCCCCTCCACCACAATCTTTTCTCTTAAGAGAATGACCAGTACCTAGCTCGATGGATTCTTCTGTCTACCTGAAGACAGGGTGAATCACTGACACTCTCGCCGTGAGGATGCCCGCCCATCCACACAACCGACTCGTCTTCAGCAGGGTTGAGCCCCACCTCATGTGTCTCTGCTGCACCCAGATGCTTGGAACAGTGGGTTGCCCTCAAACCATATTTGATAAATGAATGAACACAAACTGCTGAGGAACACAAGACCTTCTGGCAAAAGCACTAGTTTCAAAGCAGAGGGAGTTTCCTTTTTTGTGTCTGTTATTGCCATCTTGTGAGTTAAAGCAAAATATAAATATATAAAGAAAATCGACCCAAACTTATTGTAATGAGTTAAAAAAAACATGGCTATTCACTGGAAAGGCAAGCAAACAGGATGAAATTGTCATGTTAAGTGAAAAGTCTGCTCTTAACACACTGGAAGAGAATAAATGAAGTCGGGAGCTCTGGCCTGACACGATCTGCATTCCACCTGCATTGTAAAGTAATGAAAATAAAGCCGTGTGCTGGGGCAGACCTGTCACTGTCCATCGCTCCAAATCGTTCTGCTTGTCTCACAAAGTGTTTCAAACATCTCAACTGTGCATGCCTTTCTGAACAAGGAGTTCATAACAGGACTAGAACTTAGCAGTGGTTTCTGAATTACTCTCAAATACACAAAAATCATCCACTTAAAAAAAAGCAAAAAAAAAAAGACACATTTTTCCAAGATGACCTAATTCCATAATGGCTAAATCTATTTAAAACAAACATTTCAAATAAACTCACCTCACTGCTGAGACACACAAAAGGACACTGAGTGTGGCATGAAATAATATTACATTAAGCTGTAGAAGGAGTATATTTGCACATTTTAAAAGAAGACATTTATTGTAATCTTGCTTCATCCAACTTTCCTTTTTGGCTTAATGGTCACTTTGAGGGCTGTGCTGTTTTGGGGGGTATTTTCCACTGGCTTACTTTATTATAGTTTAAAAATGTTTGTACCAAACCATGACGATTTTCAGGTGTCCTCAGGATAGCATCCTTTTCTTCAATTCTCATAACTATGTATGATACGGAAGCAGCTCTGCACTACCTTGATTAAATCAATTTCAGAATGTCCTCTGACTTTTCTGGCAGGGATTTCTGGGAGTCAGTGATCGCCCACCTTGGGATGAAAGAACAGGACACAGGGCAATTTCTTAACAGCAACTACATTAATTTCCTTTCCTCTTTGGGAATTGTGAAATTAAGTTTGGGGGAGATGAACAGTCTCTTTACAGTTTCTGTCTTCTCTTTCACTCTTTCCTCCTGACAACGCCTAGTCTAGGTATTCAGTCTTTGCCTGAATGACCTGTGCTAAAAAAAATAAAGAGAGCAAAATCCAGGCTGACCTCATTAAAATGTATGCATAGGGCTGGGCATGGTGGTGTACCCTTGTAATCCCAGTACTTGGGAGGCTAAGACTAGAGGATCCGGGTTTGTGGCCAGCCTCAGCTATTTAGTGAGGCCCTCACAACTTAGTGAGACCCTGTTTCAAAATAAAGAATAAAAAATAGGGTTGGGGTGTAGCTTGGAGGTAGAATGCCCTGGGTTCAATCCCCAGTGCCAAAAATAAATAAATAAAAATGTACACAAAAGCTGAAGAACAGCTCAGCCAATTGGTGAAACTGGCATAGTTGGAATATTGCTCAATCCTCTCCTCTTAGATCTCAAAGAGAAAACAAGACTCACGGGGCTGGTAGGACTTGTCAAAGACCTTCACCTAATATAGGGAACTAGATTCCACACTTTTTGATTCCCTTTTGCACTATGATGCAGGGAAGCTGAGGTGCAGTCCTGTCGCTGCAATTGAATTTTTTTAAAAAAATTTAAATTATTTTTTCAAATTTTAAAAACTATTTATCGTTGTAAACTATACATAACATACAATTTACTATTTAACCCTTTTAAGTATATATTTCAGTGGCATTAAGTATATTCACATTATTGTGCAACCATCACCACCCTCTGCTTCCAAAATATTTTTCATCTTCCCAAAGTAAAACTCTACCCATCAAAAGATTACTCTCTCTACCTTCCAATCCCTGGCAAACACCATTCTGCCTCCTATTTTTTATGTGTTTGACTACTCCAGCTACTTTATATGAGCAGAATCATACCAATATTTGACCTCTTGTGTCTGAGTTTTTTCACTTAACATAGTATTTTTAAGGTTCATCCATACTGTAGCATGTGTTAGAATCCCCTGCCTTTTTAAGGCTGAGTAATGTTCTGCTGTAGGTCTATGTGTTTTGTTTACTTATTTATATGCCAGTGGACCCTTGGGTTGCTGCCACCTTTTGGCTATTATGAATTATGCCGTTATGAACATGGATATCCAAATATCTGTTCAAGGTCATACAACCTTCAATCATGCAATTGCTCCCCTCCCTAGTGTAGCTAATATCATCCTGGAAATAATGGCAACAGGGGTGTGTACTTTCTTGAGGCCTCTGTTTTCTAATGGTACCATCATTTCTCTATGGAATACCCAGTATTTCATTTAGATGGTTGCAGATAGCTGGAAACCCAGCCCAAATTTAGACTAACACACATCGAATAGCTTCGCAGTCAAGGTCAAAGGCTGCGAGTTCCATCCTTCACTGGGAATTCCAACTGTGTACTGCAAATGGGATGTGTTAGAGGAGATTGGCAAGTTCTCTCTCCTAATCTCTCCTGTTAGCGTTTTACCCATCAGGAATTCATCCTGCACAAAAACTTAATTCAGTTCAGCCTGACAACCATTTATTGAGCACCTAGTGAGTGCCAAGCTCTGTGATAGGTATTCATGGGCCCAATCTCAGCATCACTAAAGTCTTTTGCTTTGGGAGACACTATGATGGAATGGCATGTTTTTAAAAGTACTAGCTGTTATGAGGCATACTTAAAAATAATAAATTAGCTCACTGTAAAAGGAAAAAAAAACACAATATGAGTAGCAGAAGAAACAAACAGCCTTCCATCTCTTGGCACCTTTGCCCATGTTTGTTCGCTGGCTGCAGCCTCCATGTGCTGCCAGGCTGTTTGGTTTTTTCTTGCAGGCAGGATTTTAAATATCTACAGAGCCTGCTCAGTGAAGCAATTAGAGAGCCCCTTGTATATTTCAATCTGGCTAATGGCTTCCCAAGCTATTCCCTTGCTGAAGAAGAGCAGAACAGCGAAGCCCCCCCCCCATTCCACGTTCCTGTAATGGAAAGCAAGAAGCTCCATTCGCCTGCCAAGACTGTCAGAGCCCCCCACGCCCACCCCTCCGAGGCCAAGTTCAAGTCTAAAAATGACTTTTTACATCCAAGTTACTGATTTCCCCCGAAAACGGCAACTTATAATGAAAATGGGGACATTTAACTCAATTGTAATGGTTTTGCATTAGCGTTCCAAGAGGCAAAGCAACCGCAAAGTTAACATATTGCATTTTCTAGCAGGGAGGGAAGGAAGGAGAGAAAAGCTGTTGAAAACAAAAGGTCGTTTTATTCGATAACGTTAACAGAACATTAGATTTGTACTCTATGCACTGGGCTGCTTAAACCAAGGGTCGCGTCAGGCAGACAGGCTCTCCCTGCCCTGCATGCCTGGCATTCAAGTCCTATCTGGATGTGACAGAGTCCACTGGACCAGAAGCTGTCCTCCTGGGCAGCGGCTGCTATAGCACACCATGAACCCCATACAACTTCGTAACTTCTGACAGTCCGATTTGATAAAAATCCCAAACCCACAGTAGCCCATTATGTGGGCAAACTATTCATTTTATATTCACCTCCTTGTCGTGTCAGTGCGGAGGTCATCTAAAGAGGAGGCCTAATTAATCAATCTGTCAGAGGCAATGAGGAGGACCATGTTAATAGGACTTTTATTTCACCCAGGAAAGCGGCGGCCTGACAGGGACCGGGAAATATGGCCTTGGTGTTGCTGTTTATTAGCAGTGCTGAGATCAGCGGTGATGGGAGCCAAGCAGTGTGCGCTTGATAAAGTGTGCGGTGTCAAGCAGCAGCAGCAACCAGAAATTAGACTGACAAGAGGCAGCACTCGCTGGATATTGATAACTGATAAACAGGAAGCCCGGGCGCAAAGGGGCATATAAGAGGGTGGCACAGCCCACAAGGGCTTGTGCAGCTAGACGGGGACAAGAGGCAGAGGCAGAGCTTGGGTTTTGTCCTTTGCTGACAGCCGATAGGGTTTGCTTCAGAATGGATCTTTAATTCATTCATCCTGTTTTCCTGTGAGGCTACTCTTTTCTAGTCCCTACACTGGGGTTGGAAAAATGCCACCCCTCCCATCCGGTGCTGTGCTTGTGACTGTAAGGAGAAGATCCGCTTTAATTTTGGTACTGCGAATTGAACCCAGGGGTGTTCTACCTCCAAGCTGCACCCCCAGCTCTTCTTATTTTTTTGTTTTGAAATAGGGTCTTGCTAAGTTGCTGAGGCTGGCCTCGAACCTGGGATCCTCCTGTCTCAGCCTCCCAAGTACTGGGATTACAGGCGTGCACCACCAGGCCCGGCTGAGACTCCTTAAGAATGTGGAGAAAGCTACAGATCTTCAAAAGTGAAAAATACATTTTTATATCAAAGGCTCAACATTTACATACAGTTCCAGGGGGGGGGTTACAGAACTGAAGCCCTTATAGGAATGTTTTCAAGGGAAACCCTGATTTAAGAGGGAGGAATCCTTGTCTGTTCCCATCACCTGCTATCCTGTGAATATTTTCTCAGAGGTGACAGAGCGTCATTTGTGGGACAGAATGAATGAAATCACAAGGACTTCGTTGTCATAAGAGGGGAAGGAGTTTCCATCAGAAGACTAGAGAATGTCCTGCTGTCACTCATACTGAACCCCTCTCCCCATCTCATCTCAAGCTTGGCTTTCTGCAGCAATGACTGTGTTGCTGGGGAGGGAGCAATGGTGTTTGCAAAAGTCATCCGGGGAATCAACAGCTCCCAGAATGCACTGGGCTCTCAGATCTGAGCCCACAGCTGGGGTACCCAAGGAGTCCAGCAAACACAGAGGCCAGGGCCCCATCCAGCAGCCTCATTTTCCATCTCCAGGTTGGCCCAGGCTTCTGAGTGTTGTGTGAGTTCCACGGAATCTCATGGGGGCACTAAAGTTTTACAGCTTTATTGCATTGATTCTTACAATATCCATGAAGAAGGTTACTACTATGAGTCCAATTTGACCTACAAGGAAACGGACATTTTAGGCAACTTTCTTCAACAAGGATGAAATGCAAAGGGTCAATTTTATTTTTTTAGAAGGCATTGCTTGATAACTCAGAGGAGCAAATCCCATTATTTTTAACCCCTGCTCTCTGTTTTCTTCATAACACTTATTGCAATTCCTAACTTTGGATTCTTTTGCTATAGTCATCTGTTTACTTGTTTTCCAGTCTCCCCAACTAGATTTTAATGCTACCAAAGTAAGGACTGTGTCTATTTTATTTCTTGATATCCATCCATTGCCAAATACAGTGCCTGGAAGATAGCAGGTGCTCAATGAATGTTAATGGAATGAAAGAATGAGTGAACATCCCTAAGTATGCCTGAAAATTAAACTAATCAGAATATCATGAATCTTAAAATTCTGCTGTGTTTATATGTTGAAGAAGTCCAGAATATACCACTACAAAATACGTCACTTTGGCATAAGGATTATTTTCAGGTGAAAGTGACTACGAATCAACAGATGCAAGAAAAGTTCTCTGCTCTTCCCTCTTCTGCATAAAAGCAGGGCATACATGTCCCTTTGTGAAGGTGATACATATTCCCCCTTGGCCGTACCAACATGAGGAGAGAGACTCTTATCACCAGAGATGAAGACTTGGCACCAAATGAGTCTGCATAGGCAGACATTACTAAAATAACCCTTCTCTTCTATTGGTTTCCCCCATGTATTTCCTAGCTATGTTCCTATAATTTATCAGCCCTAGAGTCCCATACCACCTGTGTTTGTCTATAGTGACTTCTCCACATATTTTTTGTTGTTGTTGTTGTTAAAATGGCATAGAAGCCTCCAACTCTAAACATTTCTTTGGGTTTTCACTTCTTTTCTGTGGATTCCTTGTGAACATAAAATTAAAAATACTAATAAAATTTACATGTCTTTTCTCCAGTTGATCTATGTGAGTTTAATTCATAAGTCTCAGTCATCAAACATAAGAAGATAGAGGAAAGGTGTTTTTTTTCTCTTCTACAATATGGATTTATTACATCATTCCAAAATATGAAACGAGCATCTATTTCTGCCAGGCCCTGTCTGACCTAACATGCAGATATTAACAAAAGAGCCTTGGGCGTGCCCTCATGGCTTCTACAGTCTTACTCCTTATCTAAACCAGAATAAATAGTAACTATAATGCCTGAAGCAGTATTAGTAATAACAGGTATTATTTATGAGTTGTTCTTATATTTCAGACACTGCACAAAGTAATTTGAATATATTATCTCACTGATTCTCATAATTATCTTAAAAATGACATTGTCCCATTTTGTAGATGAAGATCTGAACTCTGAGAAAGTGAATTAACCTGTCAATGGCCAGAATTGAGCAAATGGGGGAGCTGGGATTTGCGAGTAGCTGGCTCTGGTTCCAAAACCTACATTCATAGGATAAGCAAGAAGGCCACTCCCACGTGCTTCTACAACACCCAATAACCAGTTAGACGGAAAAATAATAACTAAATGTATGAACTTCCTTAGGGCCTGTTCTGCACCCAAGTTTTGTACCCAAAAGTTTAATGGTGTTGTTTTTATGAGGTTTTCCAGTTCACAAAGCATTTTCACATAAAAGGACACATTTCACCCTCAGAGATACTCTTTAAGAGGAAAGAGATAGAATATTAGTCCCTTTCTCAAGAAGTAATAGGCTTGGAGGAGGTATGGCTTGGGGCCACACAGGTGATAAAGCAGTAGAGGTGAGACTTGAACTTGGTCTCCTAGGCTCTCTGGCTTCCCAGCATCATTTCAATTTTTGCCTTTAAAGGATGAATGAACTATCCCAGTGGATCCTTGGGAAATAATCTGTGGGGGGGAGGGCACAATGCCATGAGACTTGAAAGCAGCAGCTTAGTGTGGTAGCCAGAGCCATCCATGTGGGTTATCCAGGCGGGCATCACCACTGACTACCTGGGGCGGGGGTGGGCTCTGTGTAAATCACACCCCGCTCTGAGTCTATGCTTCCTCCTCTGTAAATAAGGAGATGGGGACTTTGACTACATGATCTAGAAGTCGTTTCCCAGCTCTGAAACTCAATGTAAAGCTACATCTCACTCCCTCGTTTCCTTCTCCTTTCGGGGATTTTTTCATCTTTTAGCTACTTTTATGATGATTAAGGACTGGATATGACAAAGCTTAGCTGCCCCCCACAGCACCCCATGACTAAGAAGGACCTTGGCTGTCAGGCCTCAGGAACACAATTCTCACTGCTGCTAACCTGACCCACGTAGGGTTTGAAGTGGGAGCTCAGACTGAAGTGGGTGGTCCTTGCTAGCAGGCAGCATTCACTCAGATGGATAACAGGAATTCCAAATGTCCAACGTCTCTTTTTACCATTCCAACCTGGCTGGTTGAGGGATTTTGCTACTACAGCATCTTTAGGGCTGAAAATGTAGTTGATTTAGGATCTTATCAAGAACCCCACTGTTACCACCACTACAACCACTACTCACTGGGAGATGCTATTTTAATGCGGGAAGAAGCTTGTACTACAAATGTTCATGGAACCTTCACCATTTCAGGTGTATTCCAACAAAATCAGAGGACCTTTGCAACAAATACAATTGTTTTATGCGGGAGGACTCCTTATCACACAATGTAAAGGGGTGGGGAGCAGATATCTTCCAGAGCCTGAGAATGTTTGCAGATCAATCTTGTGGACTGACAGGCTGTGTGGGGAATCCAGTCGGAGGTTGGAGGCAGACCCATGCCCCAGTTCCGGCTCCTCACATACCTCCATGCAATTGTAGGCAGGTCTTTAACCTTGACTTCTTAAGAGTAGAAAGGAGCCATAAAACATTTCAATGTCCTGCCTATTCTCATTTTGTCCTTTTTACTCATTTAATGCTGCTTATAATCACCTCAACTTTACTTTTGGTCACCATGGAAAGAAAAAGAATCCGATTATTATATTTCTCTACCTTAAAATCTTTAAGGGCGGGCGTGTGTGTGTGTGTGTGTGTTGGTATTGGGGACTGAACCCAGGGGTATTCTACCTCTGAGCTATACCCCCAGACCTTTTCATTTTTTATTTTGAAACAGGGTCTCTCTAGGTTGCTGAGGGTCTTGCTAAGTTGCTGAGGCTGGCCTCAAACCTGTGATTCTCCTGTCTCAGTCTCCCAAGTACTGGGATTACAGGCATGTGCCACTGTGCCCAGTTCTTTAACGGATTTTCACAGCCTACAAATGAACTTCAAATTATTGAGCTCAAGCCGGGCGTGGTTGCGCACGCTTGTAATCCCAGTACTTTGGGAGGCGGAGACCAGAGGATCCGGGTTCGCGGCCAGCCTCAGCTCTCTCTCTCTCTCTCCCTGTCTCTCTCTCTCTCTCTCTCTCTCTCTCTCTCTCTCCTTAGTGAGGCCCTCTGC
>PVJS01020674.1:0-32341 GCA_004027185.1 Glis glis | reverse complement strand
CTCTCTCTCTCTCTCTCTCTCTCTCTCTCTATCTACCTAGTGAGGCCCTCTGCAACTTCGTGAGACCCGGTTTCAAAAATAAAGCATAAAAAAAATAGGGCCGGGGGCGTAGTGCAGAGGTAGAACGCCCCTGCGTTCAATCCCCAGTACCTCAAAAAAAAAAAATGCATAGTTTCAAATATTGCCCATCTTGATATTTGGTTTGTGGATTTCAAATGCCCAAAGGAAATAACAATCTAAATGCTTCAGGCTGATGTGAAAGAAAAATAAATCCTTACTTTTAATTTGATGACACATTCCAGTCTTTAAAAGAGGTGAGTCTTTTCACACAGATGCGTAATGGGCTGACATGGGCTTAGGACCTGGGTTTTTCCTTTCTGACAAAATGGTGGTATAGATGTTATAATTGGGTAAATATAATTGCAAGAATCCCATAGCTTTCACACAGTAGGGAATTTAGCCAATCTATGACGTGGTCTGCACACTCTCCAAAAAGAAAGTTACAAGTATGAGAAGTGGAGGAATAAACATGTTATCACCTTTCGATTTTATTTCCTGGGAACTGATTGCTTCGTGCACAGTGGGCACTATGTGTGCCTCAATGAATTCTGGGAGGAATACTCCTATGGTGTCACGATGGTTAATAAAAACACAGAAACCCAAGGAAGATGGCATTAAAGTGTGGAAATGACATTACGGTATATCCCTGGGATGAAAAAAATGAGCCTGTGACAGCTGACTAATAGTGAGATGAAGCATTGTGAGAATGACTCATGGTGGGTCATAGAATGTAAAGGCCAGGACGCCTACAGAGCCCAGCAGCCAGTAAGCTTGGGCATTGTTTGACTACGGCTTCTCTCAATGACAAATTCTAGCTATGAAAGCCTTCTTGAAATGTCCCATTTACCACGGCTGCTTAGCGAGTGCATGAATGACATTTAAAATGGTCAGCTGGCCATGCACAAATTGTGTAGATGACAACATTTATGATAGGCTGAGTTATGGCACGGATCGAGCAAGACATTTTACTTTGTGGAAGGGGAATCTCCTGTTATAGATCTCTTTTTGGCATAAGGCCTATGGTTGTGTTTTTACAGAATCAGTATAAAAATACCTTTTCATAAGTTGAGCATCCCTAAATTGATGGCAAGATGGGAGCCCAGGATTACGCTGGCTACAGACAGAAAGCGAAAGACTCTAAAGTGGGTTGAAAATGAGCATTAAAGTAAACAAGAGAAACTGGCTGCTTCTACTTGAACTGAGATTGTTAACCTGGGGTCCCTGATCCCATAGGCAAGGAATCTAAAATTCAGATCATAGCAGAATCCCCTACAGAGCTTGTTCACAAAGCAGATTTCTGTGCACCACACCCAGCAGTTCAGGAAAGGTCTTTACAGAGCTGAAAGCCAATGGACAAGTAACTGTCGCAATGATCTAATAGATTGCTTTTGACCAAGAGAAATATAAATGGGTAAAGGCATGTGGTTCTTACCTTCATGGATTTTATCTGTTAGTGCATTCTGGTTCTCCTGAGATTATATAGCTCTCCTATCTCCTGTCGCTATTAAATAGCCCAGAATAAAAGCAGATGTAAAGGCCAAGAGAAAGTACAGTATGCAGCCACAGAAGGTGGGAAGAAAAGAGAGTATATTTGGGTGGACGGGGACAGTAATAGCCAATGGAGGGAGACTGGCCTTTTCTGCCACCAAGCAGCTTTGGAGAATTTGACAGCCAGAATCTGAAATAAACCTTTCTAAGAATGCCTGCTATATAGATAGATGCTGGTGTAACTTATAATATACCACACCAAAATATGTATGAGACCAGAATTTGCCTCCAAAATATGCCTCGTTTGCATAAGGATTATTTTGGGAACTAGCTGATACAGAAGAAGCTCTGAAAATAGAAAAGTTATCCATTTGCAAGAGAAATTCACATCTAAAAAGGAAATCTCCATTTGTAAGAGTGTCTCTATGTTTGTACCAGGAAGAGAAGGATGATTCTAAATCACTAGAAACTCTTATCAATGAAGAAGGCAGTGACTTAACTCTGCCCAACAAACCATTCCCTTGATTTTTCTGCTTCTCCTGGCCCCTTCCCCATAACCAGGTCACCCTCATTCCTGTCTTTCTGTGTTTCAGCTGCAGATGGTTTAAGCCACCTTAAAGATGATTTAAGCCACCTTTTTGAGATTTACTCATTTTTCCCCCTGGGTAACGTCCATGCATGCAGGAGGTTATCTATGTGTCTTAGTATGTTTGTGCTGCTATAACAAAGTCCCTGAGGCTGTGTAATTAATAAAGAATGCAAATTTATTTCTTGGAGTTCTGGAGGCTAAGAAGGCCGAGATCAGCATGCTGGCATTGGCTGGTGAGCGCTGCCCTCTGATTCCAAGATGGTGCCGGAGGGGAGGAGCACTCTGTCTTCCCATGGATGAAAGAGCAAGAGAGTGCTCCCATCAACCTTTAGCCCTTTGTAAGGATGCTAATACCATTCGCCAGGACAGAGGCCTCATGACTTAATCATCACCGAAAGGTCATCCCTGTTCATACCATCACAACATGGATTTTGTTTCAACAAAAATTGAGTTTCAACATGAATTTGGGAGGAGACACCATGATTCAAACCATAACACCATGTTATTAAACTTCTCTATGTTTTTCTATGGGTAATTTGTCTTTTTTATAGGGATCTGTCCCAACTAAGAGGAAAAATGATTTTTCCTCCCCTGCAGTGCCCTCAAACATTAATTCCCATATCTGCATCTTAATTTATTGGATTAAAAGTGTTCTTGAAGGACATCTGGTGCCACCAAGCAACTCAGGAAGTTATACTTTAAACATAAGAACTTATCATCAGCTTAGAAATTCTATTTTTTATATCCTATGGATTAAAGTTCAGTTGCTTGAAAGCCTGCTGAGTTTCATTATAATAACCATTTACGAAGTGGAAGGTAATTTAATGTGGGAATGAGGAGGCATTCTTAGTTTAGTTCTCTGTATCTGCTTGTTTCGAATGGTCTAGAAACTCCACATGGTGAGTTCATTTTTTCAAAAAAGTTATATCTTATTAAATTGGCTTAGCACTGACAAATCCACTGGTTACAACATTTTCAACAATGCTTAACAGATGAAACGCTTCAGAAAAACAAATGTAAGTAGATAATAAAAGAAGTTGACCTTTTATATATGTAAATTCAGGTCTTTGAGTATTAACACATATGCTCAAAGATTGTTTCAAAGTTTATTATATTTTTAAGTTTAATTTTACTTATACCAGCAATTAGTAAATTGTTAATGCAAAAATTCAAAAGTGCAGATAATGCAAAACATTTTAATAACCCTCACAATCTCATTCCTGTCTTGAGAATTACTGCTATGGGGGGTATATAAGATCCTACCCTTTGACTTTGCATTTACCTGCATACATATACAATGTAATTACATGTTCTATTTTGAATAGACTTTTACATAAGTGGAGGTCAGTAGATTGCAAAATTGGCCACAGCACTTTTCGGCTCCTCTCATCGAGAAGTGGAATTTATTTTCCCACAGCTTGGCTCTGGGCTAGCCTTACGACTGGTTTTGACTAATACCATGCAAGAGAAGTGCAGTTGTGCCACTTCCCACCCTAGAACTCAAGAGACCTTGCAACTTTCATGCTTACTGTCTGAAATGAGCATGCGCTCAAGCCAAGTCTAGACATCTGGAGAATGAAAATACACATGCAAGAGGAACTCAGGTGCCTAGCTCCACACCAGGTAAATGCAAATGTGCAAGGAGTCCACCTGTGATTCACTGAGCCCAGCCCACACCATAAGAACTGCCCATCAAGCCCCAATTGCTGACCTGACTCTTTAAATGACTGTGTTTTGGAGTGTTTTGTATGGGCAGAGGCTAACTGTGCTAGAATATATGGATTGCAGTTTTGTAAGTTTTTTTTCCTCTGATTGTATTATATAGAAGTTTTCCTGTCAATATATATAGATCCATCTTATTCTTTTAAATAGTTATATACATTTACATGCTATCAATGGTCCATAGTTTATTTAATAATCTCTTTTATGGGCAGATTTTTTGTCTCCGTTCCCTAATTCATTCTCCTCCCACCCCCATCTTTGTATTATAAGGAAGACTCCCTATAGCTATTTTTTTTTTTTTTGGTACTGGGGATTGAACGCAGTGGTATTCCACCTCCAAGCTACACCCCCAGCCTGATTTTATATCTTATTTGAGAACAGGGTCTCACTAGGTTGCTGAGAGCCTTGATAAGTAGCCGAGGCTGGCTTTGAACCTGCAATCCTCCTGTCTCAGCCTCCCAAGTACCGGGATTACAAGTGTGTGCCACCATGCTCGGCTTCCCTATAGCTTTTGCAAGTACTTACCCTACTATGTTTTTTCCTGCTAATGTTGATTATACTATCTTTTTTAAATGTAGGATGTGTGTGTGTGTGTGTGTGTGTGTGTGTGTGTGTGTTACTGAGGATTGGAGGATTGAACCCAGGGGTGTTATACCTCTGAGCTACACCCCCCAGCTCTTTTTTTTTTTTTTGTGGTACTGGGGATGGAACCCAGGGGCATTCTACCTCTGAGCTACAACCCCAATCCTATTTTTTATCCTTTTTTATTTTTAAACAGGGTCTCACTAAGTTGTGGAGGGCCTCACTAAGTTGCTGAGGCAGGCCAAGAACCCGTGATCCTCCTGTCTCAGCCTCCCAAGTACTGGGATTACAAGCGTGTGCCACCACGCCCAACTTTTAAATGTAGGGCTTTTAAAAAATACAATAAAATTTATCAATCTTTTGCTTCATGGTTTCCCTATTTAAGTTTTGCTCAAGAGAAATTTTCTTTTCTTTTTTTTCTGGTACTGGGGATTAAACCCAGGGGCATTCTACCTCTGAGCTATACCATCAGCCCTATTTTTTATTTTTTAGTTTGAAACAGGGTCTAAATTGCTGAGGTAGGCTTCGAACCAGTGATCCTCCTGTCTCAGCCTCCCAAGTGCTAGGATTACAAGTGTGCGCCACCACACCCAGCATCAAGAGCAATTTTTTAATAAAAATTTTGCCCAATTTTTTCTAATATAAGATTTTATATAATTATCTATGTGTCTCTGAGTTGTAATTTTTTTTATGAAACCCAGGGCCTCATGCATGCTAGGCAAGCACTCTTTCACTGAGCCATACTCCCAGCCCTTGTATTTTTTTTTTATGCGGCAGTCAGGTAAGTGTAACTACAAGAAGAAACACAAGAGAGGCATAGGAAAAAACAAACTTTATTATTAGGATAGTCCCCAACTTACAATGCTTTGACTTGTGATTTTCTGACTTATGATTTCTTTACAATAGTGTGAAAGCAATATACATCCGGCTGAAACTGGAATGCATATTGCTAGCTCCGATTTTGAATTTTCATCTCCTCCTGGGTTGGCAACATACAGCACAATCCTCTCTCGTGATACTGGGCAGTGGCATGGGCCGCAGCTCCCAGGCAGCCGCACAGTCACCGGGGAAAACAAAGACAATGCACGGTGTGCTGTGTTGCTAAGCTACAATGTTTGGTAGGTTAGCTGTATTAAATTCATTTTGGACTTACTAGGTTTCTTTAACTTACAAAGGGTTCGTTGGGATGTATCCCCACCATAAATCAAGGAGCATCTATTTATTTATTTATTTATTTATTTATTTTATTTTTGCGGTACTGGGGATTGAACCCAGAGGCACTCTACCTCCAAGTTACAACCTCTTTTTTTTCTTTATTTTGGAACAGGGTCTCACTAAGTTGCGGAGGGTCTCACTAAGTAGCTGAGGCTGGCTGCGAACCTTCGATCCCCCTGTCTCAGCCTTCCAAATACTGGGGGGCATCTGTTCTTAATAGATCCTAGAGACAAGAGGCATGCCACATCACAAAGGACCATATGGGAAAGACACCAGGGTGGCCAACAGGCAGAAAACAAGGGCAAAACGAAGGTTGGAGCCGGTGCTTCTATTGGAGTTTCTGAGGGAAAGGCCAAGGCAGAGCTGGTGAACAGTTTGAATAATCTCCCAGACTTCCAGCTATCGTGGTGGTACCCATTTGCCTGGTACCTGGCTGTGGGATGATTAAGGCAAAGGAATTTTGCCTTCTGGGGTAAAGAGACCAGATAGAGAAGTTACAGCTCTGGATTGTTAGCATACAAAAGGCATTGAATTAATCAGCTGTGACAAAGTGCCCCAGATAAACAGTTTAGAAGGAGGAAAGGTTTGTTTTAACTCATGGTTTCAGAGGTTTCGGTCCATGGTGTCTTGGCCCTGTTGCTTTTGAGCCTGTGGCGAGGCAGTATAACATGGATGGAATGTGTGGAAAGAGGAAACCTGTTTGCCTCATGGCATCCAGGAAGCAAAGAGAGACAAGAAGGAGCTGGCGTCCCAATGACTTAACTTCCTTCCACTAGGCGCCACCTCCTGAAAGTTCTACCCCTCTCATGGTGCCGTGGAATGACAACCAGACCTTTAGTACATGGGCCTTTGGGGGATCCCCAGATCCAAACAGCAGGCATGTTCCTGGCTAAATCCTTGCTTTCTCTAAGAATTGACTAGCTCTGGGAACGGTGGTCTTTCTCCAGCCAGAAGGGCTTCTGAAGATGTCAAAACCACATTAACATACAGAAAACTAAAAAAAAAAAACCCAAACCCAAAAACATTTCGAATGATATGTGTGTATAATAGGTTTATTAATCCTCTGGAATTTATTTTAATTTACATGTGAAACAGGGGAAGTTTTTTTGCCAAATCATTAGCCAATTGCCCTAACCATTTTTTTGAGCAGTTCACCATTTTCAGTGACTTCAAATGTCACCTTTATTCCATATTAAATTGATTTGCTTCAAGACACTCTATTCCATTCTATTGATCTACTTACCTGTTATTGGATCAATAACAAATTTGCTACCACAGTACAATTGTGGTGTTACAGTATTAAAATTACAACTACTTTGTAGTTCATTTTGACATTGGAAAAGCATCAGGGTCCCCCCCCCCATTCATCAAATCTTCTTGACTATTTTCTCTCCAAAATTATTTTCATAATCAGTTTAAAAGTTCCATGAAGAAGTCATGTTTGATTTTTTTATTTTTGTGGTGCTAGGGATTGAACCCAGGGGCATTCTGAGCTACACCCCAGTCCTATTTAATTTTTTGTTTGGAAACAGAGTCTTGCTACGTTGATGCGAGCCTCCCTGAGTTGCTGAGGCTGTCCTTGAACCTGTGATCCTCCTGTCTCAGCCTCCCAAGTACTGGGATTACAGGCGTGTGCCACCATGCCTGGCCCATTTTTAATTTTAATTAAGGTTTATACTAAATGTATAGATTAATTAATGTGATTAATTAATCACATCAAATCTTATTTAGGATAATACACACCTTTTCACTCATAAATAAATGAATATTATGTCCTTTGGAAAACTTTTGTAGTTTTCTTTTTTTAATGCATTCACACTTACTCTTTCATTTAGCCCTCAGTATTTTATAGTTTTTAAAGCTATTTGTATTTTCTAATTTATTTGTAAAGTTATTTTTTCTCCTAAGAAAATTTCTTCCTTCCTTCCTTCCTTTCTTTCTTTCTTTTTTTGTTTCTGTATGGGGATTGAACCCCTGGGCATTCTACCTCTGAGCTATAGCCCTGTCCTATTTTATTTTTTATTTTGAACCAGAGTCTTGCTGAGCTGCTGAGGGCCTCACTAAGCTGCTGAGGCTGGCTTTGAACTTGTGATCCTCCTGTTTCAGCCTCCCAAGTCTTGGGATTATAGGTGTGTACCACCACACCCAGCAATCATTTTTTAAAAATCTTATAATTTTGGTAAACTTTTATTCTAATAAATTGCTAGTTGATTCCTTTGGATTTTCTGGCAGATAATCTTAGGGTGATCATAAAATTTGAAAACAGTGAGAGTTCCCAATGTTTACTACTCATTATTTTAATTTTTTGTATTGAATTGGCTAAAAATCCCTTTATGTTTGTATTATTCTGTTTGGGCTGACATAGCAAAAAGTATCACAGACTGGGTAGCTTAAATAGCAGAAATTTATTCTCTCACAGCTCTGGAGGCTACAAGTCTCAGACTTGAGATGCCTGAAAGTTGGTTTCTGGTGAGGTTGACAGATAGTCTCCTTCTGCACTGTGTCCTCCATAGTCTTTCCTCTGTGTGTGTGCTGGGAGAGAAACAGACCAGACCGACAGAGGTGTCTGGTATCTCTCCCTATTCTTATGAGGACACCAGTCTTATTTAATTAGAGCCCATGCTTAGGACGTCACCTCACCTAATGACCTCCTTGAAAGACTTATCTCTAAAGACACTGGGGAATCAGGCATGGTGGCACACACTTGTAATCCCAGTACTTGGGAGGCTGAGACCAGAGGATCCAGGTTCGTGGCCAGCCTCAGCTACTTAGTGAGGCCCGCCACAACTTACTGAGACCCTGTTTCAAAATAAAGAATAAAAAAAATAGGTCTGGGGGATGTAGCTTGGAGGTAGAATGGTCCTGGATTCAGTCCCCAGTATCGCCAAAAAAATTAAAAAATTTAAAAAAATAAAGACACTGGGGAACAGGGCTTCCACCTGTGAGTTTATGGGAGCACAACACGGTCCATAACAATGTTGTTGAACAGTAATAGTGCAGACTTGTTTCTTATATTTTTCCTTTTTTCCATTTCTGAGTTAGCATTAAAAATAATACTTTTGGGGTTTTTTTGCCTTGGATATCTGAGAAATAATGTGGACAAAATAGGCAAAGGAAACATAAGTTTAATACAAATCAGAATGATCACAGAGGTTAATTTGAAAAATGTATGTTCATATATATATATATATATATATATATATATATATATATATAGCACCAGTTTACTGGTTGAGCTAGGCCAGATGTTCAAGAAGTACCTGATTAATACTTAATAGAACTGCCACCAGTTTTTGCTATTATGTGTGTCTAAAATGTTCATAGTAATTGTATTTACTTACCCTAATTATATAGGTAAGTGATTTATGTTCAAAAAGCACTCATTCATGTTTTCATTCAGTAAAGACTTGGTATCAGGCAGTGGGTACATTATAATATAAATGGCAAAATATTTGCCTGGTATATAAAGACACTGGATTATTCTCCTTGAACCAAAAGGCTAAATACTGTGATAAATAGAAATCTCTATTTCTTGCTGGTTCAAGGAAGTAGGCAAATAATTATGGCTATAAAGTAGTTAAGAGTTCCCACTGGATTGTGAATTGGACTTTTTTTTGGCAAATACCAAATTTTTGTCACAAATAAATAGACCCTTCTAAGCAACTATCACCAAAATTATTCTTAAAAAGTTCATTCATAGCCAGGCATGGTGGCACACACCTGTAATCACAGTGCTTTGGAGACTGAGACAAGAAGATTGCAGGTTTGAAGCCAGCCTGGGCAATTTAGCAAGACCCTGTTTCAAAATAAAAAGGGCTGGGGATGTAGCTTAAAGATAGAATGCCCCTGGGTTCAATTGCTAGTACCCCCCCAAAATATGTCCATTCATCAAAACTATTTTATAACATGACTTAGGTGAAGTTTAAAAAATAATAAAAAGCCAGGCGTGGTGGTGCACTCTTGTAATTCCAGTACTTGGGAGGCTGAGACCAGAGGATCTGGGTTGGCTGAAACCAGAGGATCTGGGTTTGCGGCCAGCCTTAGCTACTTAGTGAGGCCCTCCACAACTTAGTGAAACCCTGTGTTTCAAAATAAAGAATAAAAAAATAGGGCTGGGGATGTAGCTTGGAGGTAGAATGCCCCTGGATTCAATCCCTGGTACCACAAAAAAAAAGTTTTAGAAAAAAGAAGTATTAATATGTTTGATGCATACTATAAGCACTCAGTAGTTTTTCATTACCCCCTAATTTCTTTTGTGGTACTGGGGTTGAACCCTGGGGTTTTCTACCTCTGAGCTATACCCCATCCCTTTTTCTTTTTTATTTTGAAACAAGCTCTCACTAGGTTACTGAGAGTCTCACTAAATTGCTGAGGCTGTCCTTGAATCTGTCTCAGCCTTCCAAGTACTGGGATTACAAGCATGGGCCACCATGCCTGGCTTACCTCCTAATTTCTAAATGGGCAAAAATTAAAGTTATGCCTAATGAAAAAAAAACTAAAGATATTTATTTCATTTGTGCTATATGTATTATCATTTTTGCAAGAAATAATATACTTCATTTTCTTTTGTTCTATCCCACATCTGACCCTAAGGAAGTTAGATACATTTTAGAAAAATAAATTTATTTAAAATCCCTATAGTTGTGACTGGGCTCAGATATCTTTGGGTTCAAATTCCTGCTCCCACTCTTGATAGCTAAGTGAGCTTTGGTAAATTTCTCAATCTCTCCCAGTCTCCATTTCCTCATTCATAAAATTAAGGTAATAACACATTTATTATGGGTTTTCTGTAAGAATTTCATGTAGCAACAATGCCTAAGACAGATCCCAATATGCAGGACTCCAGTAGATGGGATAATTTTATTTTTATTATTATTAAATAACATTGTCATGCTTTCTTGAATATTGACAATTTGAAATATTAAACTTGTTCATAGAAATGAATCTGGAAAAATCTTAAAGAGGCTAAATTTTAACCATGAATTAAGAAAAGAAAACAGACCTCTAATTGAACTTTTTGGTCGATTGACATCTTATATCCAGGACTCAAAATTTTGTTCTTCTGAGGTGTGTCAAAGATTACAAAACAAACCCGGCGTGGTGGCGCACGCTTGTAATCCCAGTACTTTGGGAGGCGGAGACCGGAGGATCCAGGTTCGCAGCCAGCCTCAGCTCTCTCTCTCTCTCTCTCTCTCTCTCTCTCTCTCTCTTTAGTGAGGCCCTCCGCAACTTCGTGAGACCTGGTTTCAAAATAAAGTATAAAAAATAGGGCTGGGGGCGTAGCACGGAGGTAGAACGCCCCTGCGTTCAATCCCCGGTACCGCAAAAAAAAAAAAAAAGATTACAAAACATCCTTTGTTAATGATGAAAAATAAACAGCTTCTTAGGAAGTAAGATTTCTTAGGAAGTAAGATTTCATGCAACAGTTTGCAGATTCATGTCCATTTCTTTGATTAAAAACAGAGAAAGACCTTTCCTGAGTCAGAAATGTTTCTCAGACCACAACAGAATAACAATTATGACTCTCCACTTTTTATTTTTATTGCTGAATTGAAAAAGATGACGCTCTACAATGCATACACCAGGAGGATATTATTCTACAAATAAGGGCCCAGCATGACATTTATGACAAAGCCTGGGTCCTCCTGCGGCTTAGCTGATTGGTGCTCAGCCAATGGGCTCCAGGACCTTGCAAATAAAGGCACCTCCAGCACTGGGCTGGTCAGATGCGGGGTGAGAGTTGCATCTGCCTGTGGAACTTGGGGAAATGCTGGACTCTTGTCCTAGCAGTGCACATCTGTGGCCGGCAGAGAGAATCCAGACTCTAAAGATGAACCATCTTCTCCAATTCTCTTCTGTCTTGGCCGTCTACTGCTTCTGCATGCTACAGATTCCCTCCGCAGGTAAGGGGACCCTCATCAGACCTCACCTGGCCTGCGTTCTAAGGAACACTGGGACTGACCTTGATCCCTCGGGGAGGTTCTGGAAGGAGTCGAGTTTTATTCCTCTTCATTTCTACCTCTTGATTTCCGGCTTCGCATTTCTTTCTAACCCTTTAAGGGAGGATGGACACTGTGAGATGCCGCAGCCTTTTACTAGGCAGGCATTTCCCAGTGGGACTGTCTTTAACCAGGGCTTGCCTGGGGTGTCCTGAACGTGTGTGTGCTGCTGAAATTGTGAAGGGAGGCGTGGCCCAGATGTGAGCTGGGGGAGACCCCGCTTAGCGCCTTGTGGTCCTGAGATTCTTAAGAGGTGAGAACAGAGGCGGTAACACTGAGTTTATAACCCCAAAGACTGGAAATTGATGGGTGGCTGGAGAGGGGCGGGAGAAGAGCGCTCAGAGGGAAAAGGAATCTTTCCAAAGCCTTTCTCCTGGGCTCCCAGAAACAGGATCCCAGAGAGCAGTGCCGGGACCTGAAGGCCTTAAGCGCCAAGGCTCGGGGCGCTGTCCGAGGTGCTGACCGGACGCAAGGCTTCCTTTCACCCACTGAGAACCAGCGCGTTAGTAGGGGTGGGGCGAGGGTCTATAGACGGCAAAAAAAGCAATGCTTAGAAACACAGACTATTTCAAAATGTTAGGTTTTCCCAGTAGAATTTAGATTTAGAGGAGTAGAAAAACTTTGGGAATAGATTCAAAGGAAAAATATATTCCAAATGGTATGTTTGTGTTGTCATGTCCTACAGTGTAATCACAAAACATAGGCGTTGCAAGGAACCGTGGAGGTCATCTGAGTTAACCCGTCACAGGGTGCAGGGTTACACTCTGAGGTCTCCCTGCAGAAGATTTTCTGGATTCTGTTTGACTGCTTTCAGTGACCTCCAACTCACTACCAGTTTAAGACAGCCAGCTGCTGTCTCTTCTGTGCCCAATAGAATCCTGCTTACAGTAAGCTTTTGGAAATTTGTTATTGCCATGTATTTGTCTATATAATCACACGCACCTCCCTCTTTTTCCTCTTTGATCTTATGTTCCCTGAGGGTAGGATCACTATGGACTTTATTTTTGTATTAACACAAAACATCTCAATAAGTCCTTATGAGATTGGTTTTCATTACTTTGCATTATTGAATGGTTACAATCATCAAAAATTTCTTTATGCTCACCTGAAATCTGACCCCATGTGTCTTCTAACCATGAGCCCTAGTTCTGTTCTCTGGGGATACACAGAATAAGACTAAGATTTCTTATTCATGACAGTTCTTAAAATAGTTGAAGGCAATTAAATTATACCTCCTAATTTTTCTCTTTCCAGAGAAAACTATGCTCAGTTATTTTAACTCCACCTTATATCCTATCGTTTCAAGCTTGACTATTGTTTTTCAGGGTTTGAAACACTATTATTTAAATATATCATAGGATTGCTTTAGCTTTCTCAACTCATATAAAGAGTACAGGGAACAAAGTATCATGCACACTTTAAATATATATATCTATATCTTGGGCCATATATCCCATGTCCCACAGTTTAGAAAGTCCAAATTTGGGGTTTTATATTTAATTTCTCTTGTTAATTTGGTTTTTTTTTTTATTGCGGTACCGGGGACTGAACCCAGGGGCATTCTACCTCCAAGCTACACCCCCAGCCCTATTTTTTATTCTTTATTTGGAAACAGGGTCTCACTAAGTTGTAGCGGGCCTCACTAAGTAGCTGAGGATGGCCGCGAACCCGGATCCTCCAGTCTCAGCCTCCCAAGTACTGGGATTACAAGCGTGCGCCACCACGCCTGGCTATCTTGTTAATTTTGACCTATTCAATTTATTTTAACTGAAGTATTGGGTATTCCTCCAAGTGTTGCATCATATGTAAATTAGAAGACATGTTTATTTATGCCAGAACGAAGGCTGTCAGGGACCAGTTCCATGCTGGTAGCAACTTTCCCAGAAGCCCACTCTTGGAGGGTATGATGGGACAGAGATGGGGGTCAAAAGTTTCAGGGGGGTTCTTTTTTGTGGTACTGGGGATTGAACCCAGGGGCAGTCTATTTCTGAACTACACCCCCAGCCCTATTTTATTTTTATTTTGAGACAGGGTCTCACTAGGTTGCTGAGAGTCTCACTACTTGCTGAGGCTTTTCTTGAACCTGCGATTCTCCAGTCTCAGCCTCCCTAGCACTGGGATTACAGGCATGCGCCACAATGCCTGGCTTCAAGGGTGATTCTGATGCACATACTTTGTTGGCACCATTTTCTGATATTCTATGCTCATAAATTCCATCAAAATATAAACTAAGTTGTTAGCTAGGTATTTCCCCCTCTTCCCTGATTTGCTAACATCCAGACTGGAAACTCCTGGTAAATTAAAAGCTATGCTGTTTTTAATGAATTTTGCTGCAAACCTCAGGTTTTCTATTGGAAAACAAGGTGTTTTCTTTGTAAGTCCTACTAACAACATTGTGTCATATCTTACCTTCCCATTGACCTCCTTTGTATGTTTCTTTGATGGATCACTATGTTAACAGAATATATGCTTTTCAGGATAAAATGCTAAGGCCTCTTTTGTCTAATTGATGTTTTTATGATTCTCACCATAGGATTTCCTCAACCTGTAGCTGATCCTCCGGATGGTTTGGATATCGTGCAGCTTGAGGTATGCTACTGTTAGTACAGTGAGATTTTTATTTAGTTTGGGCCTTGAAACTATCATGTGGATAATGTTCACTTACATCTATTTTAAGATCGGACTTTTGGCTGCAGCAGAAAGTCACTGTTGCCATTTTCATGGCCTCCTTTAAGGCATCCTGAGAGTTGTGTTGAAATCCATCACCTTTGTATGAGAAGATGGTTCAAGGTTGATAAGTGCAACAGTTGTAGAATTTTAAACATGTTGTAATAGATTTTTATTGACTAAGGAATTTATTCTTATCTTTGATTCATTTTCCTCATTTTGTTTTTAGTGGTTGGCATATTGTCTGAATCAGTGGGCAACTCTTTCTAACCAACCTAAGGTAAAAAATATTATATATATATATATATGATAGTTCTTGTAGTTGCAACAGGGCATATGTTTTTTTAATATGCTTTTATTGGTGCATTATAGTCTAACATCATAATAGTACATATGTTTAAAGATAATTTATATCTTTAATAAACGTGCTTTTTTGCTACCTGCTGGAGAATTCTGTGTATGGATATGTTTGTACGAAATAAATAGTTTTAGGAAATATCAAATTTCTCTTTTTTTGAGGTACTGGGGATTGAACCCAGGAGCATTCTGCCTCCAAACTATACCCCCAGCCCTATTCTTTATTCTTTATTTTGAAACAGGGTCTCACTAAGTTGTGGAGGGCCTCACTAAGTAGCTGAGGCTGGCCGCAAACCTGCAATCCTCCTATCTCAGCCTCTCAAGTACTGGGATTACAGGTGTGTGCCACTACACCCGGCTCAACTTTCTCTTTTAAATATAGCTTACCATAAAATATTAGTAGTTCATATGTTATTCCTACAATTATCTTAAAATTAATGATATATCATGAGATACATTATAAATTGATGTACCACTATACAGCAGTTCTCTGAAACAATCTTGTAATGGACCCAACAGTAACTATAGTAACCATAACAAAAACAGTTCAATAGATGCAAAGTAAATGTTGATATAGTCAAAAGTGGTGGTCTCGGGATAGTTCATGACTCTTAGCCTCGTCTATCTTTTTCACCTTGAGCCACATCTCCTCTTGTTTCCTCACCTTCCCAGCCCACAGCATACCATGCTCCAGCCACATTGGACATCTCACGATTTCCCAAATGCACCCAGCCCTTTATATCTTCCCACAGCCTTTTCCTTGGCCAGAAATGCCTCTGCCTCCTCCGCAGCCTGCAGTTAACAGCCCAGCCTCTAAAACAACCTGGGCTCAGCATCCAGATCTATTCAAACTTGGCAGTTTCTTAATCACTCTATGCCTCGGTTTCCTCGCCTGTAATATGGGTATAATGGTTACACTAACCACGTATGGTGAGGACCAATTGCTGTCATATTTCTAAAGTGCTTTCAACTGTGTCCAGCACATGGTAAATGACAGCTATTAAGTGCTAGCTGTTACGATTCCTCCTCCTCCTCCTCCTCTTCCTACTTCTCCTCCTCCTCCTCATCCTTCTCCTCCTCCTCTTTCTGCTTATTCTTTTGGTGGTGTTGGTACTGGGGATTGAACTCAGGGGCACTCCACCACTGAGCTGCATCTCAGCCTTTTAAAAAATTTTTTTATTTTCAGACAAGGTCTCACTAAGTTGCCCAGGCTGGCCTTGAACTTGTGATCCCAAGCCTCTCAAGTCATTAGGCTTACAGGCTTGAGCCATCATGCCTGGTACCATTGCCCCTTGAGGCAACTAGCTCTTATTCTTCAAGACTTGAATGTCACTTCCGTTGTCAAACTTCATAAACAGATTATGCCTGTTTCTTTTTGTTTACAGTCTAACAGTATGTATACATTTGAAGACAGTTGCCATAAAAATTGCCTTGGTACCTGGAACAAAAATTGAAGGTGAGAACTCAGAGTTCTCCATCTCTATGCAATTGCTGCCTCACCTTGAGGTTAAAGGGGCTCCCCCCCCCACACACACACAAAGGCTGCAAAGGTGTCCCCTGAAAAAGTAGAGGCTGTGGAATTGTAACTGGTGACTGTCCCTTGTGCTATCTGCAGTATTAAATTGGGTTGTGAGGCTCCCAAGTGCAAGGGAATGAATTTCTGCCTATCTTCTGCATTTTCCCAAAGCTGATCCCATTCATCATTCCCAATCACAGAAGAACAAGGGGTTGCTCAGTGAACCAAAGTACCAAGATTTCCAATCTATGAATAGAGAGACCGTGGCTCTTCCTGGCCTTGCTCCAGCCTCAAAATGGGACCTTTGGCATTCACTTCCTCTCCTGTGGCTTTGGTTCCTCAATTGCCCAATGGTTGTATGAATTACTTGGGCTCTAAGTTCAGTCCTGTTCCTTTTTCCAGTAGAGACCAGGTCTGTGATGCCAGGGAACTTTTATCCTGAGGAAATTCAGAAATCAGTTATGGCATTTTGCAAACAATCTTATCTGCAGAAATTCTTCATGTTTTGTGTTTCTGGTGACCAATGGCATCAGAAGAAGTTTAGATGGGAAAAAAGGACAATAGGTTCTTGTGAACAGGGTCCTACTATTCATTCATTAAGAAAGATATTTATTGAGCTGGGCATAGTGGCACACACCTGTAATCCTAGTATTTGGGAGGCTGAGACAGAAGGATCGCAGGTTTGAGGGCAACCTCAGCAACTTAGTGAGACCCTGTTTAAAACAAACAAACAAAAATAAGTCTTGGGGTGTAGCTTGGAGGTAGAATGCCCCTGGATTCAATCCCCAGTAACACACACACACAACACACACACACACACACACACACACACACACACACACACACACACAGATATTTATTGAGAGCATTCAGCTGCCAGGTGCTGAGGATAAAGTAGTGACCCAAACAAACAAAACCACCTGCTCTCATGGAATGTATATTCTATATTCTAGTTGGGGACATGAATGAAAAGATGCATGAGTAAAATTTTACACAATTTTTCTCTCTGAAAAGAAAAAATAAAGCAATGAAGGTGCATATGAAATGTGGAGAGGGCTGACTGGTGCCAGGAAAAGCATCTTCATATTCTTCATCACTGTTAGCCTGAAAACTGAATGTAACAGTATACAGATGATGAACATGCTACAAAAAAGAATTGTTTCCCCAAAAAAGTCCATGAGAACTCACACACACACGTACGTACACACACACACACACACACACACACACACACACACACACACACTGACTGAACAGATGCCAACAAGAAGACCAGGAGTTGTAAAAATAATAAATACTTTCTGCTGGTTTAGAAATGGTGATTATATGCCAGGCGTGGTGGCACATGCTTGTAATCCCAGTATTTGGGAGGCTGAGACAGGAGGATCACAGGTTCGCGGCCAGCCTCAGCTACTTAGTGAGGCCTTCCACAACTTAGTGAGACCATGTTTCAAAATAAAGAATGAAAACAATAGGGCTAGGAGTGTAGCTTGGAGGTAGAATGCTCCTGGGTTCAATCCCCAGTACTGAAAAAAAGAAAAGAAAACTTTTGGAAACACCAGCAAAAAAGCTTAGTTAATTTGACCCAAACCAAACAACCAAATGCTAGGATACATCCCACAGCAAATGAAAGACTACACGTCATTTTATTCTTCTTCATAATCAGATGGTTATCTGGGACTTGATTAGAGTATATCTTCTATGCATCAGAGAGTAGGTTTTGTCCTCCCAAAGATGGAGATGAAAAGAGATCGTGTTTTTAAAAGAGATCATGTTTTTAAAAGAGATCATGTTTTCAAATGATGATGTCAGCTTTCTTTGCTGTAAGATCTGACATCAACTCTAGTCTTATTAAATTTGTCTAATGAAGGAACTGCTTTTTAGATGGACAATTTATTTCATAACATCTGAGTAAAGTAAGGTATATGAGATACTGAAAACCTCATCATGTGCCTCCTCAGTATAATTCCATGTAACTAACCCTCAAAATTCTCTTTCCAGGATTATCAAGACATACACAAAAGGGTGAGTAGCATCCGGTCCAGTAACAAGTGCATGCAGCCTCCACACAGCCAGGAACACTTAGTACTAATATCACTCTTTTTTTCCTTATTTAGTTTTTGTTTCGCTACTCCAGAACTCAGGAGCCAACACATCCAGTTAAAAATGGGGTCAGTGTTTTTATCATAATTGTCTTTCTATAAAAATGACTCTCCTCCACATGCCTTTTATTCCTTCTGAATTAATATATACATGCAGACAAGTAGAAAAAGAAGGAGCTTCCAGAAACTTCCTGGGTAGGAGATTCCTGGATGAATTCCCAGGGCTGTAGGGGTTGTCTCTCTCCCCTACAGGATGTGGGCAGTAGGTGGTAGACAGGTCTGAAAAGTTAGAATGAATTACAGAAAAGGGAAAATAAGAAACAACTTTTTTTGGGGGGGTACTGGGGATTGAACCCAGGAGCATTCTACCTCCGAGCTACACCCCCAGCCCTATTTATTTTTATTTTTATTTTTATTTTTATTTTGAAACAGGATCTCACAAGGTTGATGAGAGTCTCACTACTTGCTGAGGCTGTCCTCGAACTTGCAATCCTCCTTTCTCAGCCTCCAAAGTACTGGGATTACAAGCGTGCGCCACCACGCCCGGCTTAGAAATAACTTTTTTATCATGCACTTAAACAGATGTACAAGAAGAGCCTGGTAAATATTGAGCTCTAGTTCCATTGCTCCTTAATACCTTCTAATTTAATATACTTTTATTGGTACATTGTGATTATATATCATAATGAGGTTTGGAGTGACAGGAACATACATGCACACTGCATTTGATGTGTTCCCCTCTGAATCCTATCCTACTCCCTCCTTCCCTGTACATTTTATTGAGATTGGCATCGATAAGTCCATATATGTACATAGCATTACTTGAACTGTTTTCTTCATCAAATCTCCTTCTGCCCCCACCTTCCTCCCCTAGATCCCCTTCATTGCTCCACCTCTTATTTTTAAATTTTAAAAAGTGCTTTGTGACCTGGAAAGTACTGTCCCTCTAGTAGTGACCCATGGGTGTACATCTTTTGTGGTTGTCAGGGTGTGTATGTGTAATAGAAATAAGAACCATCACATCTTACTTTTTATTCTAAAATTGAGTTACCCTCAGGAGCAGCATGGGTTTTTAATTTCTTTTTTTGGGGGGTGGTACTGGTGATTGAACCCAGAAGGCATGACACCTCCATCCCTTTTTGTTTTTTATTTTGAAACAGGGTCTCATTAGCTTGCTGAGAGTCTCACTAAGTTGTCAAGGCTGGCCTTGAACCTGCAATCCTCCTGTCTCAGCCTTCCAAGTACTCGGATTACAGGTATGTGCCACCCAGCATGTTTGTGAATTTCTGTGGTATATGATTTAAGGACTATCGGGAAGGTTATAAAATATAACTTTTAGTTTAAATACCCTGTCACTACAAATTCTACCATTAGAAAGTCAGCTATTTATATATTGAAGGCTTTCCAAGTCTTCAAGAGGATATTTTAAAAAGCAAACACTTAGCAAAAACAATTTTTTTTCCCTAAGAGGCAAAGACTCATCAGTATCATAGGTCTAGAAATTGGGGATCATTAAGGAAGGGGATACTATCAAAAAAGGCCATTGTGCCAAAAAAGGAGAAAGAACAATGGAAGAAAAGAGATAAACTCTGTGACACAAAGTCATTTTACTCTAAGTTGAAGCACCCAGGGAGGGTTAGTAAGGACTGGATAAGGTCAGGTGTGTTTGCCTCAGTGGGTCCCAACAGTCACAAAGCAGTATAGGAAAATAAGAATGCATGGGGAGGGTTCTGCCTGCTGACCTCCCACCTCGTCCCAGGGTGAAGGAGTCTGCTCTGCGTGGAGCTGCTTCTTTCAGACAGACTCTCCATTCTAGAAGGACAGAGTGCTCGGGGTTAATGCAAAGTCTAATTTACCCGAAGGGAATATTTCCAAGTGATGTGTCGGAATTGAAATCTGCTATCAAGGCAAGCGGTTCTTTATTGAAAGCATAAAATTTCTGAGGCTAGGCTCGGAAATGGATTTTACTCTGAAAATTAAACCCATTTGTAAGGGAAGTGAGTCAAAGGCAATGTGCAGGGCCCTGGGCTCTGGAAATATCCCCCGGGGTTGCCATCCCAGCATCGGGCGTGGCCCTGCTGGTGGCTCAAGATCCTCACGGTACCTCTTTGTCACAGTTTTCTCCTGTGCACCCACTAACGCGCCTGGTTGCCAAGCTCGCCAGCAGAGGGACGGAGAGATTTCTGCAGCCGGTATGTGCTTCCTTTCTCCCACCATAGTTTCATGCCACTAACATTCATTTTATACCATGGTAAACGTGTGCTGTTGCTTTACGGCTCCTTTTCATTCTCTCCTTGAATCCCAGTCTACATCTTGGGAGGGAGCTATAGGCAGAACCGCTGGTCCTCGGACCTTGGCCTCATTCTCTGTAACGCATGAGGTGTCTCGAAAGGTCAAGGGGAGGGACCCCAAGGCCCAGCCTGTTTCCCTTCCTCTCCTCTTTTGGTCTTTTCATCCATAAGTTTTGCATTGTTTTTCATTTCCTCCCTCTCCCCCCCCTCAGAGACTAAGACAGAGGTTTATTTAGGAAAGTGGGGGATACATGTTCAAGGGAGAACGCGGGCCATCTCAAGAGGGAGAGAGCACCCGTGGGGTCTCACAGTTCTTCTTTTATAGGAGACCCCCGTGAGGGGGTATGTAGGGGTGCCCAGCAGGGATGGAGGTCTGGACTTCCTCAGAATCCTCAGGTTCCCTGCATCGATGGGTGGTGGCTGGGTGGCACCTGAGCTTGGCCTTCCTTATGGATCCTTTGTTTACTAAGCATCTCAGGAGTCTCAGGTCGGGAGAGGGGCCATTATGATTAATGGTGTGGGCCTACTGAGGATTTTTTGCCCAAGAAAGAAGCAGGCCCTGAAGGGTGAAGACAAAGATGATGAAGTTTCTAGATTTTAAAACTATAATTCCTGCTTCATTTCCAGTTTGTCTCCTCTTATACCTGTAAGTTTTTATTTTTCCTACCCTACCTCATTTCCCCCCTCTGAGACTTGGATCCCTTAAGTTTAAGGGTTGATGAAGGACAAAAGTCCATCTTCTATAGCTTCTTCAACGCTGACAAGGGATGAAGGCTGTACCTAGCCCGGGATCGGAAGTCTCATCCTAACTGACCTAAAGGAGACAGAGAGAAACTGGCCTCAGTTATTGAGCTGGGTTCTTTTACTCAACATCAAATGTGCCTTTGCTTCCCATTGCCTTATCTGCCCTTTGTCCATATCTCAGAATTTTTTTCTTTTTTATTTATTTTTCTTTTTTAAAAGTAAAAATTATCAGTTCCAGCAATCATAGAACCTGTTCAAACTATCATTCAAGGTTTTGTTTCATGGTGGGAAAAAATAAATAAAATTTCTTTTGGATACCCCGAATCCAGGTAGGGTGACCAAGTTATCCTATTTTGCCCAGGACTTTCCTGGTTTTAGTTCTGAAAGTCCCAAGACCCCCAGGGAACTGCTCAGTCCTTGTAGAACTGGCTGTTTATCAGAAGCATAAGCAGCAGTTGATCACAAAAAACCCCAGCAGACCGCATGCAAACATCTCTGACTCCATCCTGATACCAGGCTCATAGGCAAAGAAGAAGCTGGAGACACTGAAATGACTTATCCTTGAAAATTTACCCAAACTAGGGGTTCATTTCACGGTAGGGGCTGCTAGGAGGCACAAGAAAATTAAACATACCTGGACACACAGTAACTCAAATGAAACACACAAGCTTGCCTTCCTGAGCTGGAACTTACCATTGGCCCCAGGTTAGCCATTCCCTCCATCTGCTTTTCTGTGTCTGTCTCCTTAGGATGGAAGCTGGGAGGGGCAGGATCATAGCAGGACAACTGCAAGGTCACAGATATGGTTCTTGGTGAATTAACTTTGCCTCATTTCCTTGCAGAGTCTGAGGTCTGCCACTGTGGACTTTACCAAGAAGGTATGTGAGCTCTGGGGAGAACACAATCCCCGAAGAAAGACAGGCAGGAATGTGCTTGGAGCCTGAAGTCCCTCTAGACCCTTCTGGGAAAAACTGTCTTGCAACAGGACCTTAAATATCTTCTCTGAGGCTGAGCATTGAAGTTGGGGTTTCCTGGGTTTGTTCTGGGGAGCAGAAAGGAATCTCAGGGGAGATGAGGAAATACCTCTGGCTGTTAATATTTCATCTCCAGTCTCACAAATGAGTCACCTAGGGCCATCTGCTCTTGGAGATTTGTTCTCTCTGGTTCAGGGGCTCATGTGTCATTGTACAAATTTAGCGAGAGGCACTGCCAGTGGCACCAACCTCATGTACCAGCGATTCTCAAACTTCAAGACGCATGAGAATCACCTGGTGAAAATCCAGATATCCAAGCTGGGTGTGGTGGCACACACTTGTAATCCCAATACTTGGGAGGTGAGACAGGAGGATCACAGGTTCAAGGACAGCCTCAGCAAATAGTGAGACTTTCATCAACCTAGCAAGACACTGTTTCAAAATAAAATAAAATAGGGCTGAGGATGTAGCTCAGATGTAGAATCCCCCTGGGTTCAATCCCTAGTGCCACACACACACACACAATTCAGACATCCAGGCCCAACCCCAGAGATCCAGTAAGTCTGGGGCAGGGTCTGAGAATTTGCATTTCTAACAAGTCTCCAGGTGTCATTATGCTGCCGGTCTAGGACCAGCCTTTTGAAATGGTCCCCATAGGTCTCTTTGAAGGACTTTGGATGCAATGTGGCTGCATAACGGTTAATATTTTTGTATTGCAGGATCCCACTGCCACCTTGGGACGGCCATTTTTCCTGTTCAGGGTATAACTGGATCCCTCATTTCTATTTTCTACCCATGATTCATTGCAACATCCCAGTTACAAAGTTACTGCAGAGTAGGCACAGTCAGGCCTCCATGGTGAACTGGTGAATAATTGAAGGGATTCTCTCTCTCTCTATTTGGGATGTGACTCAGTTGAAATCATCTCCCATACACTTGTAAAGGAAAGGGCCCAGCAGGACATAGCCTGAAAGTAGCAGAGAGCTGCAGGATGGGGAGCAGGGGAGCAAATTCTGTTGCTAGACAGACACTGGACAAAGCAGAGTCCATGTTCCTGAGCAGTAGGTTCCAGGACGCAGGGGAGTCAATGCGCCATCCCCTCTCCCTTCCCAGGTGACACAGAGCCTGGCTCTTACAAAGGTCACAGAATCTTTTAGTTTTTGATTTGCTATTCACTAGCTGTGTTTCTACTCCTAGATCCTCAGTGTTTGCATTAGAAAAATGAACAATACAGACTAGGTCCAGGACTCCCCCAAACTGCTAAGAGATACCATACAAAAATCGGATAAGACTGGAAGATGCCGCCACTCAGCATTCATGAAGATACACAATGGACCCTGGCCCATCAAGGGTTCTCAGAAGTCCCACAGGAAACCACCTGTTTCCCTTGGCTTAACTCTTTGTTTTTCTAACTTATCTGACCATGGAAACTCTTCCCATCCCTCCCCATTTTGCACATACACTTTTTGTTGGGTTGGCATGACCTACCAGTGCACTGTTCTCTGGAAAGTATTTTGAGGAGCAGTAGATCTCCAGGATGTGTCCAGGCTGAGGAGTCCTGTAATGGATGGTTTGTGGGTCTTCTCATCACTTAAGCAAAGGCCAAGGGTGTGTGTGTGTGATGGGTTAGGGGGTAGTGTCAGGGTCCCAGGGGGCTGTGAGGGTTCTGTAGCACTGCCCCAGAGGACCTACAGGGATGTACCATGTGAGTCCCCAAGGCCAGGGAGTGAAGTCTGAGGTTTAGAAAAACAAGGCCTTTGAGTGAACCAAGATACAAGCTCCAGAAAGTTGTGTCTCAGTATCTATAAGTCACTCCATTTTTTTTTTTCAGCCAAGAAATGGAAGAAACGTTGAAAACAAGGCTCTGTAGATAGTTCAAGGTCAGCTTCATTGCAGCTTTTCTCTTCCAAGCAAATGTTATGTGAGTGAGAGGCAGTCAGGGGGACCATTGTTCAAAGAAAGGACCCTGCCCCCTCCTTGTTCCTGCTCACAGCATCACTGAGACCTCCAGCCCAGCCTGGCAGAGCAGGCTATTCCAGCCAACATTACAGCCTTTGCTTCCAGGCCTTGCTCTTGGGAGATAGGTTGTCTGTAGATGGAAAGTGGTGGGGTTAAAATCTCCATGTTGCTCAGGAAGCCTCTCCATGGCTTCTCGCTGGGCCCCTCTCATGATGAAAATACCAACTGGGTGTGTTGGGGTGGTGCCCCAAGTAGCCCCTGGAGGCCACCAGGCTCCCAACAGTGGAGACATTTCTAGTATAGTCAGACAAGGCTGTTCCCTCCATTCAATGTCACTCTGAGACCCAGAGTTTAAATCTATGCAAATTCCTTGGCTGTCTGGCCTATGGAAGAGGGGGCTCGCACATAGAGAAGCTCTGGGCCTCCCTTGTCTCTCATAAGAATGTGGTCCCAGGAACATGTGCCTGGTATCCTAAGGATGCATCACAGCCTCTCTGACCTGCTGCCAGTGTCAGGACCCCAGCTGTCCCCGACGCCTGGGGAAGCTATGCCCAACCTAGGAAGATGTTCCCCGAGGCTGCAGAACTTACACAAACCTAATGCCCTAATTAGATCCAGCAAAAACAAATCGTATAAGTACTGATGGGGGGGGACAATTGAGCATTTATGATATGTCAAATGGATGTATAATTATAAAATATGTTTTTGATTCCAAGAATGATTTCATCGGAACTATATCTTTTTCTTTTCTTTTTCAGGATTCAGTAGCAAAAGAAAGCCGTATCTGAGGGAGCCATGCAGTGATTATTTTGGACAAATGTCAAATTTCTTTCTGCGAGCAATACTTAAGGATATTTCTTTTGCTCCATATTCGCCAGAATATTTAGTATTATAAAAATAAAATAGCACCAACATTACATTTTCATTTCTTTTCTTTTTTTTTTGCAGTACTGGGGATTGAACCCAGGGACATTCTACCTCCGAGCTACACTCCCAGCCCTACTTTTTGTTCTTTATTTTGAAATAGGGTCTCATTAAGTTGCAGAGGGCCTCACTAAGTAGCCAAGGCTGGCCTTGAACCTGTGATCCTCCTGTCTCAGCCTCCCAAGTACTGGGATTACAAATATGTGCCACCATGCCCGGCTACATTTTCATTTCTTATTGGAAAGTCTTGAGGGGGTTGGGTATATTTTTTAAATAATAAGACTGTTAAAAATCTACCATTTCGGTACAGAGTTAGCAGGCCCCAACTATCCTGTTGTTGTGGAGAACTGAGCGTAGAGGCTCAGAATAGGCTGGCTGCCTTCAGATCCTGAGTACTCTATGCGTTAGCTGGGTGATCTTGGCATGCTAGTCAGATTCCCATTACTCTGACAAATACCCTACATAAACAACTTAAAAGGAGGAAAAGTTTATCTGGCTCATGGCTTTGGAGATTTCAGTCCTTGTCATCGGGCCATGTTGCTTTGGGCCTGTGGAAGCACAGTACATTATGGTAGAAGCACACAACACTGGAGGCCTGTTCATCTCATGGCAGCCAAGAAGCAAAGAGCGGAAGGGGCTAGGGTCCCAAATCCCCTTCCAGGGCATGCCACTAGTGACCTAACTTCTTTTCACTAGATCTACTTCCTAAAGGTTCTACCACCTCCCAGCAGCACCATGGGTCAGGACTGAGCCTTCAACACGTGAAACTTTGGGGACCATTTAAGGCCCAAACTATAGCCCTTGGGTAGGTCACCTCCCATCCCTGTGCCTCAGTTTCCTCCATGGTAAAACGGGGTTGGTAAGAATGGTGACTTCTTCAGATAGTTTTTGTGAGGACTAAAGAGATGGTCCGTGTGAAGGGCTTGGCACAGTGGCACACAGTGAATATTCAGTAAGTTGGCTCCAATTATACTTAAAGGATAACTTTCTTTGCACAAAGTATACCCAAGGGACGTGCTCCAATGAGAGCTATTCATTTATTGCTGACAACATGAGATTAAGGTATGACAACTCCGGCCTGTCCAAGAAACCACGTGACTCTGGCCTTTATTGCCTGGGCTCCTCATCTGTAAGTATTCCCAAGGTCGTCTGATGAAGTAGACAGCAAGGCAGACAATCCTTGTGCAATGTAAAGAGGAACCCCGATGGTATGTGCCGTGAGCCTCAAGGGCACTGCATACTCCCTTTTACTTCTCGGGCTTAGCCGCAAATATAAAAGTGCTCCTTTAAAATGTTCATTAGAATTAGCATTTTATTACTTTAACCTTTATAACTGTTATGGTTTGGATCTGGAATACCCTCCAAATGCTCCTGTGTGGGAAGTTTGGTCCCCAGGGCAGCACAGTCCAGGGGTGGGGCCGAGGGGAGTGATGGGATCATGAGGGCTCGGGCCTCCTCAGTGGATTCATCCATTCATGGCTGAATGGACTGCTGGGAGGGGTGGAAACGGAAGGCAGGTGGAGCAGGTAGGAAGAAGTAGGTCACTGGAGGGTGTGCCCTTGGGAACTAGATCTTGTCCTTGCCCCTTCCTCTCTCTCAAGCTCTCTTTCCTAGCTGATATGAGCTCAGAAGTTTTCCGCCACCACACTCTTCCACCATGATGTTCTGCCTTAGCTCAGGCTCAACACAATGGAGCCAGCCAACCATGGACTAAACCGTGAGCCCCAAATACAATTTTTCTGCTAAGTTATTCTTGTCGGGTGCTTTGGTCACAGCAATGAAAAGCTGACTAACACACTAAGCCTTTGTCCTAACGCTGAGACCTATCTTCTCAAATAGAGTATTTTAGGAGTGCTCAGTAGATCTTCCTACATGGAGACGAGATAAGCAAACCTGGCTCTGCCTGATAATTTCCCTGGAGAGATGAAGCTGCTGGCCCAACGCCTGGAGGTCCCTGGAGGGAGCAGGGCCTGTTAGACCTCAGGTGCTTCCAGGTTCTTCTAGAACTATAGCTCGCTCAGCCTCACATCTCCTTGACAGGGCAAGTGGAACACATTCATGTGACACGTTGCCACTCATCTCACAATTTTGGGTCATTATAGTTTGGATTTTAAATGTCCCAGATCACCTGGGCTTTTCCTGGGCCAGCTGCTGCAGCTTCCAGCCCTTCTCTCTCCCCATGAGCTGATAACAAGTTCTCCCTTTCTCTCTGCTCCCCACCATGGTGCCCCAAAAAACTATAGCCCCAGCTCCTGCTTGGAAGTCAGCCCGAACATGGACTATGACCTCTAAAATCTCCAAAACATAAGCAAATAAATTTCTTTTTCCTTGAAGTTTGCATGTCAGATGTTTTGTTTACACTGATAAGAATGCTGACCAAGACAGAGGTTAACCAAGGATAGTAATTTCTATCCAAACTGAGCCCTCAAATCCTCTTTGCTGAACCAGTATTAAAAAATCCCATCTTGCTGGGCATGGTGGCACACACCTGAAATCCCAGTACTTGGAAGGCTGAGACAGAAGGATTGCAGTTTTGAGACCAGTCTCGGCAACTTAGCGAGACCCTGTTTCAAAATTAAAAAAATAAAAAAATAAAAAGGGCTGGAGGTGTAGCTTAGAGGTAGAATGTCCCTGGGTTTAATCCCCAGTACCAATTAAAAAATAAAAGACTCATGTCAACAGGTCCAATACCCTTGGCAGGAGTCCTACCACCTGCCAAGGGTATTAACCTTTAAAGGGGTGGGTGGGTGGGTGAAGAAAACCACTGTTTCTAAGGCACCGCCCCCTGGCCACGTCTGCCTCTGATGAGGAGGCAGTAGAAACAGACTTAGCCCCCAGACATTACCTCATTCCTTTTGCCCGCAGCAGTGTTCAGCAAAGCGCCCAGTGTCAAAACATCCAAAGGCTAAACCAGAAGGTAACTGACGGCTTCCACACTGTGAGCACTGGTTCTCTCTACAGAAAGTGTTGGACTACTTTCAGCCTGGTTTCCTGTGAAGAGGAGCATTATGAAATCACTCTATCCAAGTGTCTCTTCTAATAAGTTTGAGTCCAAGGCCCAGTTGCAGTCATTTCATAGACTCCCAAACGTGTTGGCTTATTACCCCCTTTTCAGAAAAAAAATTACCCAGCAGCCCCCTAGGTGCTTCTCTCACTCCCTTATTTTATTTAAGGTTCTCCAGTTGCTCCCAAGACTCCTAACACTCCCTTCCCTGGATTGATCCAGTGTGTCCTCCCCCCTGGGGTGGTATCACCAACTCTGGGAATCTATGTGCAGTCATAGATGGTACGGCCCACTTTGAGAACCTGCAAGGTGCTGGAATGAAATACAGATACACGAAATAATGCAAATTGGTCACTGCATCTTTCTGTTTATTTGCTTAAAGAAGGTAGATTGCGGGGGGTGGAGGAGTGTTGAGTAATTTTTTTTCTGAAAAGAGAGCAATAATCCTAATCATCATCATCATCGTCATCTATGCATGGAGAATTCCCACCAGCCGAGCACTGGCAGCCACGGCTCATTACACAGGCCCGCTGCAGCCCTCGGCAAGATCTGGGGTCTATGTCTGGCCAGGATAGGACTATGAAAGGGACTCTTAGAACCTCAGTGTGGGCCGAGGTCTCGCTGATCATTTAGCCATGCCTTCTGATGGGCTACTAAGGAAAACAACCCAGCAAGGCCAAGTGACTTGCCCAGGGACACACAGCTGCTGGCAGCTTGTCCAGAACAGAGCCCAGGTCTTTTGTTTAGCCAGGCGTGGTGGTGCATGCTTGTAATCCCAGTACTTGGGAGGCTGAGACAGGAGGATTGCAGGTTCGAGGACAGTCTCAGCAAATAGTGAGACTCTCATCAACCTAGCGAGACCTTGTTTCAAAATAAAAATAAAATAGGGCTCAGAGTGTAGCTCAGAGGTAGAATGCTCCTGGGTTCAATCCCCAGTGCCCCTAAATAAATAAATAAAAATAAAAAATAAAAGTCGAATTGCTTTCTTCATTCTGATGTTACTACCCTGTAGTGGTTTTCTGGGACAAATTAATAAAATTTGGTGGTTTAAAAGAACAGAGATTAGCAGGGCGTGGTGGTGTACACTTATAATCCCGGTACTTGGGAGGCTGAAACAGGAGGATTGCAGGTTCAAAGCCAGCCTCGGCAATTTAGTGAGGTCTCAGCAATCTAGTGAGACCCTGTTTCCAAATAAGAAGTAAAAATGGGCTGGGGGTGTAGCTTGAAGGTAGAATGCCTCTAGGTTCAATTCCCAGTACCAAAAAACAAAAAAAAAAAAACCCCAAGCCCCTTACAGCCATGGAGGCCAAGAGTCCAAAGTTAAGGTATCGGCAGGACCTGCTCCCTCTGAAGGCTTAGGGGAGAATTCTTGCTTCTTCCAGGTGCTAGTGGCTCCAGGTGTTCCTCTCAGCAGAATGCCTCCAGTCTCTGCCTCCATTTTCTCATGGTCTCCTCCCCAGGTCTCTGTGTCATTTCAGTTTCTCTTCTCTTATATTGGGTTTAGAGTCTGCCCTAATCTCAGATATCATCTTCTTGAGATTCTTAACTGACTTTCTGCTGCAAAAACCTTTCCTTCTAGCCAAGCATGGTGGTGAATGCTTGTATTCCAGTACTTGGAAGGCTGAGACAGGAGGATCACAGGTTCGCAGCCAGCCTCAGCTACTTAGTGAGGCCCTCTGCAACTTAGTGAGACCCTGTTTCCAAATAAAGAATAAAAAATAGGGCTGGGGGTATAGCGTGGAGGTAGAATACCCCTGGGTTTAATCCAAAAAACAAACAAACCTTTTCCCCAGGTTTCCCCAAACAAACAACAACAACAACAAAAAAACACCTTTTCCCCAAAAGTGGTCACATTCACAGGCTCCAGGTTTAGGCTGTGGACATGTCCCCAGCTCAAGCCAGATCCCCAGGGTTCTTGTGTTGCTCCTTCCTGGAGTTCAGAGCCCTTTCAGTGGCTCCTGCTCCAAGCCTGCCCTGTGAGCCCTTACATCCTGGGCCCGCTCTCCTGCTCTCCCTTTACAAATAGGACTGTTCAGTATCTCACTTGTATGAACATTTATTCATTCACTTATTCAACATTTGAACGCCTTTCTGATACCTTCATTATCATTACTGCGGCATGAACAAAGGGACATCTACCTTGGGGACAGTCTGAGGCCATGCCAAGGTGACGATGAACAGGCTCTGAAATGTCTCCCTCTCTGGCATTAAATTAGTGCTCAGCCTTTGGGCACGCTAAAAATATCTGCCTTCTGAATTTTTAAAAATATAGTGGTCAAGGGGTGGGTTGGAGTCTCAGCTCTGTCACCAGTTATTACCTATGTGACCTTGAACAACTTATAGATCGGCTCAGAGTCTCCACTAACTCACGTATAAAATGGGACAGATGATTATTCTGTCAGCAGTGCTGTTATGATTAAACAAAAGAATGAACGCAAGCACTAGCTAAGTGTGCTACACTCATAATGACGGCATGTAGCCGCACGTGCCAGTGCTGTATCACAGATGCCTCGCCGGAAATTTCCATTTCTGGAGGCCTGAAATCATTCTATTTCCTAAGTATATAGTCTTGTAAACACCACGGGGGCGGGGTGCGTTCTATTAATCTTCATTGTCCTGCAAAGTAGTATATTGAAGCAATGCTAGTGACTGCAACAGATAAATCCTAGACTCTCAGGGACTTAACCCAAGGTGGATTTGATTTCCAGTTCTCTCATAGTCCACTGCAGGCATTTCTGGTTATTCAGAGTCCAGGTTCCTTCTACCTTACAGGTTCTGCCTAAGATGGTCTCCAGGGCCTCTCTGCTCTCACTGGATGGGGAAATGTAAGAGGAAGTCAGGAAAGAAGACTTATTGATTTATTTGTTATTTTTGGTACTGGGGATTGAAACCAGGCGCATTCTACCTCTGAGCTATACCCCCAGCCCTCTTTTTTATTCTTTATTTGGAAACAGGGTCTCACTAAGTTGCAGAGGGCCTCACTAAGTAGCTGAGGCTGGCCATGAACCTGCAATCCTCCTGTCTCAGCCTCCCAAGTACTGGGAATACAAGCATGCACCACCATGCCTGGCTAGGAAAGAGGATTTATATGGACCAGGCTATTTTATACAATTAGAAGTCAGTCACATGACCACCCCTAACTCTAAAGGAGGCTGGATATATAATCTCACTGTGCAGCCTGGAGGAGGAGAGATGGTGTTTAGTGAGCAGCTAGTCTGTCTCAGCTATAGTGGGAATATCATTCCTGGGAGATGAGAAAACAGACTCGCAGAAATTAAATACTTCCCCAAGGTCTTCCACTATATGGCAGCATCAGAATTCAAACCCAGATCCGGCTGGCCCAGTGTGTTTAGCTCTCAAGATCCAGGCTGTCTGCAAGGAGCACAGAATGGTCCCTGGGCTGAGCGCTGCAGTGGACGAGATGAGGGCATAGGGTTGACCCCTATCATCACAGCCCTTGACTCATTAGATCGATACGAGGCACCTTGTGCACAGGCACAGGGAGGCAAGAGTTCACCACAGCCAGGTAATGCCAGGGCCATGTCGGACATGGGCCCTAGAGAAGACCTGAATGGGCAGCAGAATGGCATTTCACATTCTTTTCCTACCCACTATTTATAGTAACTATGGCTTCCTTAGTCTTTATAGAAGTATTTATTGCGTGTAAGATAAGGGAAAAGAAATATTCATGGCCATTTCCACTTCTGGACCATTTCACTCTGCTCAATTCTCTGATTTCTTTTCAAACTCTTGGTATTTCAGTTTAATATCAAACCCATCAGCCAGGCATAGTGGTGCACGCCTGGAAACCCAGTACTTGGGAGACTGAGACAGGAGGATTGCAGATTTGAAGCCAGCCTCCACAATTTAGCAAGGTTTTCAGCAACTTAGCAAGACCCTGTTTCCAAATAAAAAATAAAATAGGGCTATAGGTATAGCTTGTTGTTATAATTCCCCTGGGTTTGAGCCCCAGTACCACACACACACACACACACACACACACAAATCAAGTCCATCTATTAGCTTCAAGAGATTAAGTCACAATCAACAGAACCAACAGAAACCCTGAAAGAGAACATGGTGAGACTGATTTTATTTATATTCTTTTATGTTCTTTTTATCTTTTTTTTTTTTTTTTTTTTTTTTTT